>JAWRVF010000445.1:0-290395 GCA_036785485.1 Physcomitrellopsis africana | reverse complement strand
GTTTAGTTTTTCATCTTTGGCCCTCAATCTCCTCTCAAGGTTTTATATTAAACATTTAGGTTCTATATAATTTAAATGCCATAACCAAACTAAATAAAAAAAAATCAAAACAAAGTTTTTTATTTCAACTCCTTTAAATACTTTGTTAACCATTCTAATACATATTAGAACTTATGAACATACTTTGTATTTTGACTAATTTTTATATACTATAAGCAATTACAATACGACAATAATCCCTATTGTAGCTGAAAAAACTTGTTTTTCAAGATATTTTCTTCTTTGACAGCCATACTTTTTATTTTGTAGTTATGTTGTTTCTTTGGATAATATTGAGCAGTGCACTTGGGTTCTCCACAATATAAGCACAATCCTTTTTAATGACAATGAATCTTTTCTTGTTCGGTAAGAAGTTTAAAATGTATCGCATCAATTTGTATGTCTTCTACTTTGGAATGCACGTATTTAGAAGACATTGGTGTTACCATTGTATTATAATAACGTTGTCAGGTTGTAAGTTAAAACATAGTGTGAAAAACATAAAAGAATGTGTTAAAATAAAAAGATTAAGATTAGAAGAGGAAAGGATGAAAAAGAGAAGGGATTGTGGTTCTTTCTTTTTTTTTCTCTAATTTAATCTAAATTGTTTCTTTTTACTTGTTAGATTTTCTTTCATTTATCTTAGATCTACTTTACCTTTATTTTCTTCTCTCTTAGATTTGAACTTATATGTTGTGGGCTGAAATTAGAAGAAAAGTTGGTAGAAAATTAGTAGTAAGAAGGTAGAATGGAAATTCACCTTGGAAAGTGAAATTTCTTTAAGTTAGTCAAAGAGAAAAGATTGAAGAGGTGGAAAGACATAGGTTGAGAGGTATTTTTGACCAAGAGAATAAGAAAGACCAGGCGGAAAAAGGAGTGAAGATGAAAAAGGAAAGAAAAACAGAATAAGAGGAGATGAGTGTAGGAGAGCAGGAGAAGGGTTTTTTTTGTATAGGGGGACTTAAAAAATGAATTTGAAGTGAGATTTGGTCAACATAATCTATGTAAGTTAAAGAAGAGATGAGTATAAGTTTGATGCTCATTTGTTTTATAAATAAAACGTTATGCTCTTTCAAAGTGACAAGGGTCTATTTCCAAATTAGTGAAGTTTGAGGGAGCATATCTTTGTGATTAGAGTAGTATTTTGAGCAAAATTTATTGGAATTTGTAGATAAATAAGTCTATTAAGCTTAATAAAAATTTGATTGCCATTGAAGTTATATTCAAGGAAATATGAAGGAAATTGTGGTCGGATCTAGAGTTGTTAGAAGGCAAAATTAAAGAAGAAGGATGGAACCTATAACTCAAGTTTGGAGAGGACATTTGGAGCAATAATCAGAGGGTGTTTACAACATGAGACAAGCTATAAGCCTACCAAATTTTAGCACTTAGGTCTTCTTTAATAAATAGCAATGAAGGTGTGAAGCAAAGGGGGTCTAGAATTGAAGGCTACAAGGAGGGATATCTTTGACAACGTGGTTCTCCCTAACCACAATAGCTATGATCAAAACATTTTTAGGATTTGCTTTCTTACTTCCTTAAGTATCTTGTGTCTAAATTTTGCTTCAATTGATGTGATATGCTAGGATTTATGATTGAAATTAGAGGCAGGTCTCTGAAGATAGAATAGGTTAGGATTCATAAAGTATGTTTTTTTCAAATGTAAATTGTTCAATTTTATGAACTTTTATGGATCTCATCTTGCACTTGATTAACTAGAGGCACAAAAGATCCGGTATTTCTTAGGGTTAAGCTTCTCACCACGACAATATTGGGGCTCTCTTGTATGACTTTTAGATTGAAATTCAAAAAGCCAATTGTCACACTTCACAGCAAAGTCAATTGCTTGACTCAATGTCTGAGGATTGAATAAGTTAAGCATTAATTTTTTTACTTCATATTATAATCTATAGAAAAATTGGCTAATGAATACAACATCATCTCACTTAATATCAATCGCTAATTGTCAAAATTATGAAGCATATGATGTCACTGATCGATTGATTTGATGCAAGATATGAATCTTCTTGGTTGTAATACAAATTATATCATATTTTCCATATATAGATCAAAATTCTATTAAAAATGCCTCCAAATTATCCAATATTGGATCACGTCATTCAAAAAAAGATAAAAATTACAATAAAATAGAACTTAAAAGTAATATTTCAATAAACCTGACTTGTGACCCTTGAATTGGATAACTTTGAGGTTGAAGTTCAATCATCAGTTGTACTTGATTGATAAATCCTCAAAATTTGAATCTTATGCCATCAAATTTTTCTAGCAAGCTAATTTTTTGTTCCTTGATGCTTGAACATTGTTCTATTATAGGTGAAGGGGTATAGCTTGATGCAACTACAATCATTTCTATATCTTCACTTTCTACTGATCTTTTTGCTCCTTGTGGTGGTACATTGAGTTGATGCATTGCAAGCAATAACTCTCTCATTTGTTCTTACATTTGTGCCATTGCGCTCTTCATTTCAACAAGCTTTGCCATGATAATACATTAGAAAGGAAAGAGTGTCTATTCTCACTACAAAATAAAACACTCAAGAATAAAGAAAAAAATTCTAAGAACAATATCAATTTAGAAGTAGATTATCCACAACTTCTAATATGCTTATATTTTATCAAGAGAAAAGGGTAATCCACTCTTAATCAAAAAAAGACAAAGTTATGATATTATATCTTTACTCTTGTCAATTTGTCAAGAACACAAATTGAAATAAATGCATAAATTAGTAAAAACTATGTCAAAGAAAAATAACAAAATGTAAATAATGAAGTATGTATATTCAAGAAAAAACTGGAATGGCTATTGTTAAAGACTAGAAAATACAAAAGACTCTTGAAGTTGATTAGAAGCAAGAAAAGAATTGACAAGAGTGAAGAAGGCTTCACTCTTGTCTTTATATATACTATCTATCTAAGAGCCATGTGGTAGCATTCTATAAGACCTCCAACACGTGTCCAATTTGTAAGACACATGTTAAACTTACAAGACAAGTTTCTTATATGTGCACCACATATATGTAGCTTGTTCCACAAGCTACCAACATGTGCGACATGTGGCTAATTTATTGGCTAAGTTTCTAATCTACCAATCACCTATAAACATGTATAAAGGTGAATCCACATCTTTGAAGCTTCTAACAAGCTTCTTTATAAGATATTATCAAATTAACCTACTTTTCTTGCTTTTATCTATCCATATTAACTAGATAGTTATTGGAGTAAATCTTATCTCTGTAACAACATCTAAGAAACTACCTTAAAACTACTTAAAGAAGATATTATCTTTTTAACATGTTTCTACCTACTTCTATTTACTTCTATTTACTTAAGTAATATATGTATCTATTACAATGATAATAAAATAAGGTTGAATTAGAAGAGAGTTTAATTTAAAATTAATTAAAGAGGTCTTTTTAACATTATTTTTAAAAAATATACATCTCAAAAGAATATAAAAAAATCTAAGTTGTCAAAATTTTGCATACAAGTTCATATTAGACATATAGTAGATAAATGTGTATTTAAATAGATATGATATTTGTAATGTGTTAGTAAATCAAATAAATTATTTCTTTGATTGGATTGAAAAATTGATGGTAGAGGTTTGATTTAAAAATTGTATTTTGAAACAATGCAATGGATCTTTTAGAATTAAAAAAAAAAAAATACTAAATTAGATATTATTTTTGAAAATTGAACCAAAAAAAAAACAAACAAACAAACAAACAAATAGTGGTATTAATCATTACAATACTACTAAAAGTACTTTTAGCAAAATAAAATGGCAAAAGATCAAATTTAAAGATTTTTAATAAAAATAATTAATATGCTAATAAATTTAAGATAAGAAGATAATTCTTATAATAGATGATATGAATACAAATAATTTTTGATAAAGCCCTATTTATTATACTTATTAAATATAATACTCTTAATCAATTGTAAGGCAATACTTGAGAAGATTAATTATAGTTAAGAATATTTTAATATCAAGCATATGATTAAATTTAATTTGATCTTTGATTGATTTTGAAACAAAAATAAATAAATAAATAAATAAATAAATTTCTTTTTGGATGTAAAAATAAATTATTAAAAGAGATAGGATATAAAATTATACAAACAAGTCGGATTATAATAAACATAAATATTAGAACTAAGGAAGCTTATGTAATGAAATAAATAAGATAAGAAAGCTAGATGTTATTTAAATTTATATATATATATATATATATATATATATAGCTAATATCTTAGATTAGATATATATATTATAATAGCAATCTTCTTTTAAAGAAATTGACTAGTAATAGAAGATGATGAAAAAATATATTTCATAAAAGAAGCAATATAATTTGAAAAAAGAAAAGAAAAGAAAAGAAATTAATTGTACACAAGACAAATGAATACTCACTTATAGTTATTATCCATTGACAAAAGATAATTCCTGGTTTTATTTGATTCAATACATTACATTAAACATATTTGGTTTTTATTTAATGAAAATAAGATTTTTTGAAACTCAATAAAGTAATCTCACAAATATTTAAATACTCTTTTTATTTTTGTTATTATTATTATTATTATTATGATTTTTTATGAATCTTAACTAAAATAATAATTATTTATATTTTATTTTATTTTCCTTTTGTTTTCTTTTGACACATATAAACATATATACATACATACATACACATGTATGTATATATGTATGTATATATGAATAATAAAAAGAGATGATTGTGTTTAAAATATCCTTCTATTAAAATTAGATTTTGAAGCAATAGCCATTAATCAATGCATCCCAACTTTTTTTTAAAGATTTAAAAATCTTATAAAAAAATAATAAATAATATTTTTAGAAAAATGATTATTTTAAATATGAATTAGAATTTAAGAAAATAAAATCATTCAAAACACATATAGATGCTAAAATCTCCTTACATGCGGTCTATAACATTTATTCTTACATTGAAGATTACAGTTTCCAATCTACACTTGTGTCTTTTTTTTAGTATCTTATTTTAACATCAAATCATACAAAGAATACATGTCAAGAATCCAAAAATCATGCTCAAATGCATGTCGATCATGTATGTAAATAAACATTTTTGCAAGTCAGTGTCATGGGGATTGTAGTGTTTTATTACAATTTAATGTGGATTTTATTCATGGATGCTGCAAACATCAAAAAGTCAAGAAGTAAAACAGAAGGATTGATTGGAGTAGAAAAGCTGTACAAATGAGAAATGAAAAGGAAAGAAGGCAGATGACAAGATTTGTAGATGGACATGAGCAATGAATTAACAATGCTGGCATTGGATTGGAGGAGGAATTGGGAAGTGAACGTGGTGGCATGGACGCGAGGGACGGAGGGAGGGGAGGTTTGCGGAACGGTGTTGGGAACGGAACGGGCCGGGCCGGGGCGAGCGAAACCCTAAACGGGGCGGGGCAGGGGTTAATCGGAGAAGCTTGGAACCATGCTTTCTCTTTCGCCTTCGCGCACTTCGCTCAGCCCTCCTCCCATCGGATCGCCAGCACCATGAAGGTGAGACTCTTGCACGCTTCCTTCCATCTCCATGTTCTACTGTTCGCCTGCGCTGCTCTCTGTACGTATGTTCCCGGTCTTCCTAATTTGGTTGAGTTACTGACTGCAGCTCAACATCGCCAACCCCACTAC
Organism: Physcomitrellopsis africana; assembly: GCA_036785485.1. NCBI lineage: Eukaryota > Viridiplantae > Streptophyta > Bryopsida > Funariales > Funariaceae > Physcomitrellopsis > Physcomitrellopsis africana. The sequence continues at coordinate 284,655 of JAWRVF010000445.1, read as the reverse complement.
GGGGTGCCAGAAGAAGGTTGAGATCGATGACGACGCTAAGCTGTAAGTGGCTTGGTTCTCTGCGACCTTTCCAATCTGTCGGTGGATGTTCGCCTGCAATTTTACGTGCTCTCTTGTTCGCGTCTGCGTTTTGCACTGCTTTTTAGGGTTTGGAGTTTTGCAAACGCATCATCCCTTTCAGATAGGCAGTGCGAGATTCAGGAATGCGCCACCTTTATATATGCCTAGCATGGAAGTTCTCTTATCGGTCTTCGGCTTTGTTTGGTGCTTGTGTTCAGTCGCCAATTCTACGACAAGAGATTGGCCCAGGAGGTCAGCGGTGACCAGCTGGGAGATGAGTTCAAGGGGTATGTCTTCAAGATCATGGGAGGCTGCGACAAGCAGGGTTTCCCAATGAAGCAGGGAGTTCTCACTCAAGGCCGTGTGCAGCTCCTGATGCACAGAGGTATGGCGATAGACACGGGTGTTGGTGTCATGAAGTAGGCTAGTCTGAACGAGATATTTATGGCCTCGCTGCCCCTCTTGTGCAACAAGCGTTGAGTGGGGTTGTGGAGTGGTTTGATGGGCTCAGTATGGCTGCGAGAATTTAGTTTTCCCTTTTGTAACGATTATTGTCTGTTGTCGCAGGGGTCTCTTGCTTCAGGGGATACGGGAGGCGCAACGGGGAGCGGAGGCGTAAGTCCGTGAGGGGATGCATCGTTAGCCCAGACCTCTCGGTGTTGAACCTGGTTATCGTCAAGCAAGGTCAGTCAGTGTCACTGTTAGGATAAGTGATTCAACGTCCACGGAGAGGTTCGTCGGAGGCTGCTAATTTCCTTTCCCTGTCCGTGCAATGGCATTGAGGTGGTTGGAAGCAGGTGGTTTGTGGGTACGTCGGGGCCGCGTTGTCTGCGCCGCTAGTTTATTGAGTTGGACCCGGTATAGTTGTGTCGAATATGCTAGTTTTTTTCGGCGGGGATGATTATGAACCACCTCTGGCTGTGGTTGTCGCAGGTGACAATGACTTGCCTGGACTCACTGATATTGAGAAGCCCAGAATGAGGGGTCCGAAGAGAGCCACCAAAATTCGCAAGCTCTTCAATCTCACCAAGGAGGATGATGTGAGGAAATACGTCAACACCTATCGCCGCAGCTTTGTGTCGGCCACAGGTACAGTCATGGCTCTTGATGTGGGTGTTGTATTTTGCTATGCTTCCTTTCGTGCAGTCGCCGATGTAGAGCGGGGGCCATTGTTGCGAGGAGCTCTCTACTGACGTCTGCGTGCGTGCTTTCAGGCAAGAAGAGGAGCAAGGCACCGAAGATCCAGAGGCTTGTGACTCCTTTGACTTTGCAGAGGAAGCGCCGTAGAGTGGCAATCAAGAAGGCGCGTGTCGCCAAAGCCAAGACCGAGGCAGCAGAGTACCAGAAACTCTTGGCTCTTCGCATTAAGGAGCAGCGGGAGCACCGTAGTGAGAGTTTGGCCAAGAAGCGTGCTTCACGCGCATCTCTTGCCAAGCCCGAGGCTTAGACCAATAGTCAAGCTATTAGGTTGTTTCGGCATGCAGCCCGAATTGAGTCGGGTCTTTAATTCATCATGTTCCAATTTTAAAGTTTGTCCACTGTTGTGAATGTCGAAGTTGGCAGTGGGACTATGCCAAACTATCGTTGCGAGGGCTATGTTTTCTCCTCTTGGTTTCCCAGATTTGCGATGGGATGGGAGGTAGCGCTAAGGTCGAATTCAAGGTTTTTCTCTTTGCCCAAACACAATGGCAAGTCGATGCAATTTACGTATTGGGGAAAATCATGTAAAATGTGAATGTTTTTTACCCAACGGACGTTTAGTGAACAGTGGGCCAATGACTTATAAGTGCGCCTCTTTTGCAAAAGGCGTGTTCCTCCCCATTTTTTGGGACCTGTGACAAGACCTCCCGCAGCGAAGGTTTGATGGTTCTGCCAGACACCGTGTTGTGAAGTTGAGTGATAGTTTCTTTGATCAGATGCCCCAGGTAACTTGGAGGTGAGTGCGTCATGCTTTTCTGACGGAGGAGCATGGTATACCACCCCGCTGTCCACCACGCACACAGATCCTACAACTTTGTATACGGACTCCAAGCTTGCTCATGGTTTGATTTTGGCGGAGCAATGACAGTTCCTCATCGATGCAGATCATTGACGGATCGCGTTAAACATCCCCACTCGAGCTTTGCCAAAGCCCTGCCCGTCGCTGCCTTGAAAAACTTCTGCTCGTCAGCCAGTGATTTTCCGCCCAAACCCCGTCGCTCTCTTCCGTTCTGGCTGCTGTTCGCATTCCCATGGAAGCGCCGCTAAGGCTCAAGCTGAACAGGAGGCTATCAATGGCGTTTTGACATCGTCTTGGCCTTCCCGCTATCTGCGTCGCTCTGCTTTACTAATTCTTCTTGCAAGGATCTGGAATGTTGGAAACTGCAGGAAGTTTGGGAATTGCCACAGGAGAGCTTGGTTGTAGAGGAGTTGGAGGAGTAGGGCTTGGTTATATCGCAGTTGGTTGGATTGTGCAACATTTGTCAAGGTGGATTGCTTATTGGATTTTGTTTTGTTTTGTGTAGTAACAATCATTTATTTCAGTTTTGTTAGTGTGGGCTTGGTTGTCTCTTTGCTGCAATTGGGGTTTCAATGAAGTTGACAATTTTTTAGAATCTAGAGTGAATATTTGTAATTGTGCAACAATAGATGGTTTTTTGTAATTGTAGAACAATATTTTAGAATTGCTTTGAATTATGACAAATATGTTTTTTACAATTCAATCATCCAAGGGATTGTGGTGTTGATATTGAGCAGCTTTTTAATTGAATTGGGATTATTTTAAAAGTTGGCAAAAAAATTGAGTATTTATTGCAATCCCTAAAGCATAGATTAGATAGTGGTATAGGGTCACTAGATTTCTTGAATTGAATTTTTATCCATAAATCAAAGTATTGAAATGATTTTTAGATTCTTTATCAACCATGTTGGTTGTTTTTGGCAAGTCCAAGACTAGCATAAGTTCATTGGAGGAGGAAAGAAAATGTTGTGATTGTGAAAATATTAATACAAGTTGAAATAATTTTAGAGCAATTTATGTGATTTTGGTTGATCTAATTATGCTAGTGCCATGTGCTCCATATTTATCCATGCAAGATTGATATTCAAACAATACCAAATCAATTAACATATTAATCACTTTGTAGAAGAACAATGTATAGTCTAAAGACTTGCAACATATTGAAGATTTTTGGTTTTTTGTACATCTTTTTAGATCTATTTGGAATCCTTTAGTACAATGCGCATTGGATTCATCAATGCTCCATGTAGACAAAGGAAAAAGATGAAATATCTTCTAAGTGTCTCTTCTATGTATCAATATCGTTTGTTTTGGTATTCATTTAATTTTTGAAGAAATTTTATTTTTATTTTTTTGATATGTTTGTTTAAGTGCAAGAATCTTTAAATTATTTGATATTTGTATATATGACTTTCAATTGGAATATTTGGTTCTTGATTTAGTTTATATTTTTAAAATTGTTGTATTTGGTAATCATTTTATACATTGTATTTGTATTTAAGTTAGATTTTTTTTTTTTTTTTTTTTTTTTTTTTTTTTGATTATTATGCCCCATATTAAGGATGATTCTAAATATATATTCTTGAATACATATTTCTTATTTTTTTTTGGATGTGCTTGATAAATTACTTTCATATTAGTTGAAGGTAGTTTAGTCTTTATAATCAGAAGAAATTTTTTTAATTGACTTGGAAGTAGCCATTTCTAATATAAAATTAATATATGGTAATCATGACTATTAATTCTTGTGCCATTATTCAAGCCTTCTTATTAGCATTTGCCTTAATGAACTATACTTATTTAATCAAATACGGCATTAATCTATAAGAAATCTAATAAAAGTAATAAGTCTTTAATAGAAGTGGCTACATTTTCTCTTATTTTATTTATTACATGGATAATTGCCTACTATTGAATTCACATTAAAGACTTGCTTTGTCTAATTAATTAATTCATTGTAGACATTGATAGCTAATGATGAATTTTAAAATCAAATTTATAAAATTAATTAATAAATACACCTGCTATCTTTCAATATTTAATGAATGACATCTTTTGAAAGTATCTAGATAAATTTGTAGTGATTTATTTTGATGATATTTTGATTTACTCAAAAAATCTAGAAAAATATGAAGAGCATGTAAAGTTGATATTATAAAAGCTACAAGATGCAAGTTTATATGCTAAACCAAAGAAATGTGTATTTAATCAACCAAAGATGTAATTTTTAGAATACATTATATCTATTGAGGATTTGATGATGGATTCTAAGAAAGTGGAGGCAGTTATGTAATAGACCATTTTGAAGACTATAAGAGACCTACAATGCTTTCTTGGATTTGTCAACTTCTATTGGATCTTCATCAAAAATTATTCTCAAGTTATTGCCTCTCTTACTCAATTAATATGTAAAGACAAGTTGAAATAGGGGCTTCAAGTAGAAAAGGAATTTCAAGATCTTAAGACAAAACTCACTATAACTCAAATCTTGGTGCATCCAAATTTTATAAAAGCATTCTACTTGGAGACTGATGCTTCAGATTTTGTATTAAGGGCTATATTTTTATAAATGGATATAGATGATAAACTCCATCCTATTATATTTTATTTTTAAAATTTTTCTACTATCAAAATTAATTATGAAATTCACAATAAGGAATTTTTTGCTATTGTGGATTCTTTTCAAGAATGGCATCATTTTTTTGTAAGAACAATGCATCTCGTGATTATATATACAAATCACAAGAATTTGAAATATTTTATATTAACTCGGATTCTTAATCATCATTAAACTTGATGGAATATATCATTATTCCAAAAGAACTTATTTTCTAAGATTTTTGATGGTCTCAAATATGGAAGGTGGTGAAAGACTTTGTATTCTTTTGTGATATCTATTCAAGGTATAAGAATCCTTAACGTTGCTTTTATAAACTCTTACAATCTTTGTCTGTTCAAAAATAATTAAGGTCTTTTATCTCAATGGATTTAATTACGGATCTATTATCATCCAATTCATTAAATAACATCCTTGTGGTGGTTGATTGACTCACAAAGATGACTCATTTTATTCCTTGTAAGAAGATTGCTTCTAGTGAAGAAATAACAAGGTTCTTTTTTAAGAATATATATTGATATTATAGCTTATCAAATAATATCATATTTGATCAAGGATTCTAATTCATGTCTAAATTTTAGAGATGCCTTTTTGAAATATTAAAGATGAATATTAAACTTTTTTCAAGTTTCCATTTTCAAATTGATGGCCAAACAAAACAAGTTAATTAAGTTTTAGAATAGTATTCACAATATAATATCAACTATCAACAAGACAATTGGATCTCATATCTACCATTAGCAAAATTTATATATAATAATATTATTCATGGTTCAGTTCAACAAACATCATTTTACTCCAATTATAAAAATCACCTGAAATTTGATCTATAGAATATACCAAAGAACAACAATTGAACAATTGAAGGATTTACAAAGCATTTATCTTAATACCAAACAACCTTGAAGCTTCAATTGCAAGTAATTTAAGATATTTATAAGATATCTATAAATAAATTCAAAAATCAACCACCTGCTTTTTATATTGGAGATAAAATATGGCTTTTTTGATAGAACATCAAGATCAAGTGGCCATGTAGTAAGTTGGACTATCAGAGGTTAGGACCATTTTCCATCCAAAAACAAATTAATCTAGTAGTATAATGCTTGCAACTACCATCTTTTATGAATATACATCTAATTTTTTATATCTCTCTTTTAGAATCTTATAGAGAGTCACATATTTTGGAAAGAGTACAATAATTGCTACCTAATATTAAAATAAAAAATTATAAAAAATATAAGATCAAAAAGGTATTTGATTTACAGCAAAGATAGAATAAATTGGAGTATCTTATTCATTGGCACAGCTATGATATTAATGAGCACATATAGGAACTAGCCAAAAATCTTACCAATGTGCCTTAAAAGGTATAGGAATTTCATGGACTCTATTTCTACAAATCCAAATATATTTGATCGTAATTTCTTGTTGAAGATTAAATTCAAGAAATAACTGTAAGAAAGGGAGAGTCAAATCAAAGCCTTCAATAATATAGAGTTGTCTATTCAAAGATAAAATGGAGTTGTAAAAGCAAGTCAGTTACCATGTCAAACCTTTAAGCATTGAAAAAACAAGGTTTAGAAGATTCACTTGTTATGCAAGCCTTCAATGAACTAATGTAATTTTTACAACCTTCAATTGAGCAAAGTAAAGATGATACATTTTAGCACCAAATAAAACCATGGTTAGAGCCATTAAAAGCAACACACAACCATATAAGTCTCGATTCCAATGCTTGAGCTTTAATGATATTGCTTGAGCTTTGAAAGGTGAATCCTTTTAAGCTTGAGATCTTGTTTGGAAGATGTTTTAAAGGCCACAATAAAGATTAGATCTTTGGATGAGATGTTTCAATAATAGAGGTACTAGCTCAAGGCCATAAATAATTTCTTCGAGGACCAATAGAACCTATTGTCCAAGAACAAAGAACAAAATATATAATTTTATTGGCATAGCATATTCTTGACTTTTTATATATATATAAGAAGATTTTTAAAGCTATGAGCTCTTCTTGGAATTTATTGTTAAAGTAAGGGATGATATTAGAAATATATTTTTTGGAAGTTCACAAAACCTTTTGGAATATTTTAAAGATTTCATAGTTAGTGAAAGTCAGTTGAGAAGTTTCTTAGTTGATGAAAGTAACTTGAGAAGCTTCATGGTTGATAGAAAGAGCTCAAGAAGCTTTCTAGTTTAATGGAAGCTACTCAAAAAGCTTCATAGATAGGAGTAAATATTGGAATTGAGGCTAAAGAATTTTTTAGTCTCGACAACGTATTTCTTGGAGTTCTAGCTCATCTTTCTTGGTGTTATTTATGTACTCATCTAGATAATTCAAGCTCTTATCCGTTTCTTCTTGAAATCTTTTTAAATTCAAGTTTCTTATTTTATATTCTTGTATTCTTGAAAATAACTAATTACTACAATTTTTTGATTGATTAAATATTAATACTATATTGATGGCTTTTTCTTTGTTTTTTAATAAAAAATGGTACTATATAGATAATATATGATAGTAGAATATAAACACAAGTATTTTAATCAATAAGTATCAAATAAGTAAATTATTTTATGTACTATCATATGCACAATACAAGTAAGATTGTATGATATATAGAAATTATAATAATTTTTAGTAAATTAATAAGTATGAATGTACATATTATATATAATTTTTATGGAATATATAAAACCAATATATTTTATATACTACTTTGATTCTTTAATATTAAATATTTAATATATTTTAAAAAAAAATTATCATATATTTCTATATAAAATCTAACTTATAAATTATCATCTATATTCAATTCATTCTTTTCAAAATTAAACATATTTTTATGTATCATTCTAAGATTTAATATAAAATTTATACAATGATATATTGTAGAAAATATAACATATCTTCATCTAATATACAATATGTATATTATTATTTTTATTTTGTAATTAAATCTATAAATCTTGTAAATTTTAAATACATCCTCTTAACCAAGTTGTATTGGTCAATATGCCAACACAACATACATTTGGTCCATAGCACCAACAATCTAATAAAAGTTGCTTATACTTTCAATATGACTTAAAATTGAGTATTGCTCTACCAAAATTAACTACTTTATTAGTTACTTTTTTAATGATAAAATTTCTAACATTAATTTTTTTTTTATATACTATTATTGTTTCTTCTCTAATATCAAATAATTTTGTAATATATTTTCAAAAAATAGCATTCTTATAATATTTAAATCTAAAAAGTGCAACAACAAATTAGAATTTGACTATGGCTTGTTAAACATAAGTCTTGATGCAATATACCTTGCATGTAATATGAATAGATATATGTAGTTTATTTCTTCTAACTCATTTTCATCATCTTCAACTTTTATGCAATTTACAACTTTATTTTTATTAATCAATAAAAATATACTATCTTTATTGTCCATTATATCATTACTTATATGTCATATAGCATCTATAATATTAAGGATGTTTTGTAGAAGCTAAAATTTTTAAATACATTCTATATCAAATGTGTAACTATAATGCTTTTATAACACTACAAAGTATATGCATGTTTTTAAATATGAGTCATATAATCACCATTTAAATAAACCATTGCATATGCAAACAAAAAATTATTTTTCTCAATTAATTTAAAAATAAAATAAATACTATCAATATATATCAAATACTATCAATATGTTTTTGCAAATATAAACTCTGCCAACAAGCTCTACTATAGAACTTTGGAACAGAAGCATTCTGGTCTAATATACAAATCTTAGCTTATTGCTGAAAATACTTTAGAAACCATGTACTGATTGAAAGTCACTCAACAATGACCATTTGCAGTTGTAGACAATTCAATCAATTACCAAATTTCAAATTTACCTCAGACCTTTGTTATTCTTTTGGCATTTGGGATTCCACCCCATTTACAGTTTGGTTGTTGGTTACACAACTTTGAAGACCATGTACAATGTGAATGTCTCTTGCAGAAGTCAAATTTTAATTGCTTTCAATGCAATTGAGAAACATTGCATCCAAAATTTTAAAAATTAATTGTTGACAAAGCTCCTACATTATTGACACTTTGCTTGATGCTACCACTACTTCAAAGAGCATGTAATATTTAAAATTCACATACACAAGTTTAGCCATGTTTTCACTCAATTTAATTAATAAGGATTAGGTCTAGAATTTGATGCAATTCTTGGTTGCAAAGCTTCCACCCCAACAACACTTTCCTCCCTGCTCACATTATTGCAAAGAACATGTGGTGTTCAAAACATTCACACCCAAGCCAATTAACTTTAAATTTATTATATTTAGTCAAGAAAGATTGGATATAGCATTTGTAATTTTGTTGGCTCTAAAGATTTTAGAAGATTTTAGTACATCAAAACTATAGTGCACCTGACCTCACTTTAAATGGAAATATTATATTGTCATTAATAAGATTATACAATTGACATCATACATGGTATGTCAATCAAATTTTAGTGCATCATCATTTTTTTCTATGTTGTTTTTAAATAGCAAATGAAAAATTACTTTTTGTAGTCACAGTGTTCAAAAGGCTTATCTCTCACTTACCAATTGATGCTATTGACAAACCAACTTTTTGTACATATACATATGAGCTTGTCACAAACAATTGAATACAATGGACTCTTTGTAATTAATTTTTGTAACCACGAATTTCACAACACAGCAACGTGGCAACGCTGACTTATTCTATCATACATTCCAATCTTGTACTAGTAGGTGCATGAAATAAGAATAGGTTACCACCCTCCCTTTCTCCACTTAGTCCACCAATAAAAACCTACCCCCTCCCCTGGTTCAGTGGAGTGAAGAGGGACAGCGTAGCTCCTCGCCATTGGATCCCGAGAGACTCCTACGTGGATGGGGCCCGCCATGCGGTCTACTGTCGGAAGGCACATGGACAGGCTCGGTCAAGCTTAGGCCACGTGGCAGGCGTGGGGGTTGGGGACTTGCCGGCCGTTGGATCGGGGAAAGAGGTGGAAGAAGACACACATCTCTTTCGGGGTATCGATATTGCTGAGCTAGGCCACCACGTGTCACTAACAGGGCAGCTTGGCAGCCTTGGAGGCAGCTGGGGAGGAGCGTTCAGGAATGTTCGTGTTGGCGGGCTCTGCTGCATTGCATCAGCTCCCCCAGCTTCTTTCTTCCCAGCCTTCTGCCATATCCCTTCCTGCTTGCGAGTTGAAGGCCTCTCTGTGCTGAAGATTCTCGTCGTGGTGGGGGTGGGCGTTGCTTCATTGACCACATTGTCGTAGCTTTTTCCCATTGTACGATCCTCTTCTGAAGCCCGTCGTTGCTCTCTCGTGACTTTTTCTCATTGCTGTTGCTGTTATCATGGTTCTAGTTCAGGAGTTTCGTTGCAAGACTGTGTAGTGCCTGAGGATGGTTCAACCTGTAGAAGAATTTCCTTTTTTTCTTGTAGTTTTGTGTAGTGTAGGGCTTGTTTGCATGCAGAGAGTTAATTTAGTTGGTTTGAGTTAGTCTATTTAGTATTGATGGGTGGTTGCTCTCTTGATTGATCTTGGTCGGAATCACCTGCTATCTATCTGGATGGTAGGACTGGGATGTTGGTGCTCTGCTGATATAGATTCAAGTTGAGTCATATGCCATGGATTACGTGAGTCTACCAGGATCGGTTTTGGTTCAGTGAATTGCTTTTCACTGAGATGTGGGATGGTTTGTTTTAACTGAAATAATTCTTCTTGGTCCGCGTCAGGGTTCAATTTTTAGTGGCTATTGACTAGGACCGCCCTATTTTGAAAGGCAGAGCTTGGTTTCAACCTAATGGTTGTTAAAATTATCGAAGAGGAATTTCTAAGTTCTAACTGCAACTGGTGGTCCTATATTCGACCAGCTTTTATGACAAGTTAGGTCATTTTCTGGTCTGTTACGCCGTCTTTAAAGGCACCCATTATCCCGGTCAACCGTGTTCACCTTGAAACTGTGTGATATCTTGCAGAGGTAGGAAAGCAACCTTGTAGGTCTGAAATAGGATCATACAGATTCAAGATAAGATGGAGTGGATCAAGAAGCATCTTCCAGGAGGCCGTGGAGACGCTGAAATGTCAGTTTCTGACAAATGGATGGGGAGCACAACGCATCATCAAGGCGAGAAAGCCTCGTCAATAGTACAATCTAGGTTCGAGAAAGAAAATTCTAAAGAGTCCGAGGAGACCAAGGCCAAGCTTGAGTTGTTTTCAAGATCCAAATCATTCGCACCGCCATCGCAATCGGCCTCTGATCTAGTGAGATCACATTCCATGAGCGTTGCCATGAAAAAGGATTCGGAAGAAGCTAAAGACGACGATATACCTCTTGATCCCAGGGAAGAATGTTTGGTTACGGTGCCCGATGCTATTGTGCACCTCGTGGATGACCAGCAGAGCCCTCACCTGGCAACTGCCCATTTCTCATTGGTGCGTATTACCCAGAAGGGTAACGGTATTGTGGTGCTGGTGCGTGTGGGAGAGGACTTGCACTGGCCTTTGATGAAGGATATGCCCACTGTAAAGCTTGACCCCACACATTACTTCTTCACGCTCCCTGTTCCGTCTTCTATTGAAGCTCCCGAAGGCAAGGGCAAATCCGAGGTCTAACAATACATCCTCAAATTGTCGTTTAAGTGATACTTATGTAATATCCGTCACACTGTGATAGTACGTGTCAGGATAACCAAAACATTTGATTCTGCATGTGGTTTCGTCCTGTTTTGAACTACCATGTGTCGAATGTAGTCGGTAGTTCACGATTTTTCTAAATTGCAGGGTCTCGGTGAGAAAAACGGATTTGAAACGCTGAATTACGGAGTTACGTTTCCAGACCCTTCAAATCACGAGCAAGCGTTGCATGAGCTGGACAGTTTGTTAGCAACTTACACGTCCTTTTCATCTCCAACTCTTGTACAAGGTGATCAACGCAAGGAGGAATTCGCACAAACAACCAAACACTTGTCACTGAACGAGAAGGAGAAAACCGAAACTGACGTTGCTACTCGTGTAAACGAGGGTAACAAAGATTATGGTGGCAAACTAGTACCCAAGAAAGTCCTATCTGGTGAGCAACAGGTAAGGGTGCTATTATTTTGCGGCCATTGTGTGATCTCTTGACATCTCACGAATACTGAATTAAGTATATTAAAGAGTCCTTAAAGTGAGGATCAGGTATTATCCTTTATGGAGTAGATTAATGTGGCTGATACTTATCTAAATTTTGAGACTCCGATTAGGTGGCTGCGACGGAGGAGAATCAGAGTGCTTTCTGGACCACAATGGCGCCTAATGTAGACGACTATGGGTCTAGTGCTGCAAGAGCAATTGCAACTGGGTCAGGCCACGTTATCCGTGGAATCTTCTGGGTGCGGGATTCGACTGTTGCACAGCTGGAGAATGGCACACTTTACCTGCAGAGCAAGATGAACCCTTTGGACAAGCCTAGCAATATCAGTCCCAGAACTCTCAGAAACTTGAAGCGGTACTCTTAAATTACATTCGATTGAAGCCATGTCCTTTCATACTCCACACAATCAAAACCACTGATTGTGTGCTAATTGTTAGTAGCTGGTTCTCTCGTTTATGGTTGAAATCATGGAAGGATAGCGATTGAGTAGAAGTAGCTAAGTCTATGGTGTCCACTGAAACTAGCGCTGGAAAATGGGAGGATATGAATCAACATCTCATGTAAAACGAGACATGATCATTGCTCAGGTTCATATTGTGTGGGCCCTCATTGTGATTAGGGTGCGGGATATGTCGCGGGCAACAGAGAATGTAGCGAGGAGTGTGCTGCTGGGCATAGTTAAGACAGCAGGATTCTTTTCGGGGTCGCTCATCAAGTCTAGAGCTGGAAAGAAGGTGTTCAAGTTGATGCCTGGCGAAGTGGCTCTCGTTTCGTTAGACGCCTTCGGTGAGTTTTTTTATTGATATTCGTCCCTTTGGCGATGTAAATGTGTGGGAGATAGTTCTACGTAATGTTACAAGAGTCGATACATTTGGACTGTACTGCAGACAGTTAGAATTAGATGGTTTGGGATGCAGAATCAAAGTCGTGTATTTAACCCAGTCTTTATATCCTAATTTAGCGCCACCCTATCGAAACTCGTAATCACCCCCCAAAATTTGTTGTGCTTTTACGTATCGCACTTGTCAAATTTTTAAAAGAGAGTTGTAAGATAGTATTCTTGATCTGACTGGTAATTTGGTACAGGCAAGTTGTTTGATGCCGTGGAGAAGGCAACTTCAGATGTGCTAGAATCCACGTCTTTGATGACGCAAAATGTGATTGCGCACAGGTATGATCTCTCTATCCGTCTCTTACTATCGCTCATTTATCAGAGACAATGACTATTCCTTGTCCCTCTTGGAAGTCTGACGTGATGCGAGGAATGAGGTGTAGGTACGGAGAGTCGGCGGGGCAGGTGACGCAAGACACGTTCGCCACAGCAGGTCACGTTGTGGCAACAGCTTGGACGGTTGCCAAGCTTCGGAATGCATTAAACCCCAAGGCAGGAGCAAGACCCCTGACCAAAACCGGCGTGATCAAAGGCCTCGCCAAGAATGTTGTCAAGGGCAAACAACCTGCCACTTAATTCATTCCGAAGCCTGGGAATGATTGCCTTCCTGCGTAGCCGTGGATGTGTACTGGCGGGCTTTGTACAATAGTTTTAGGGTTTAGTTTCGTCTCCCTACATGGCAGATTACCATATTCTTAAGGAACATACTACAGATGGTTAACGTGGGAATTGCAAGAAAAGTTTTGGCGGTTTATTAGGAGATGTAAGGAACTTCTACTGCTCCTGGTTTCTGACAACATAAAAGCTACATAATTGTTCCCTTTCACATGGTAGAATATAGGGTTTAGGATTTAGAATTTACATAGTAGAATTTGACAGTACATAGATTCTTTGGACAAACATGAATTTGAAGATAAGCTATTTCTTGTTACCATCAATTATGTAATATTGTTAACAATAGATGTATTTGACAGTCTACTACACATTAATACCACAGCTTAATGACGGGATTGCCAAATACTTGTCTTCACAAAATTCACCAACAAGACCAGTCCTGATAATGTAAATCATCTGCATTGTAAATATCCGTCATGTTCACTTATCGCAATATATTTTATACAATTAGGATTTAATGTAAGTAAATAATCGACAATCCATATCATAAACAATTTAACTTTCAGCATCTAAAGTCCAAAACGATGTAAATTGACATTCTCCATGATCATTACATATCATATGTTTGAATTCCAATACACGGTACAAATGAGACGACCCCTTGAAAAAGAGTTGAATTTATGGGATTCGTGAACATGATTATCAGTCACGTATATACTTGAGAAACCTACTTAGTACATAAATTGTGTTTCTGATTAAATCGAAAATTGAATGGACTGATCCTACATCATTGAAAGAAAGAATCACGCAAAAAGAGGGCTTCCTTGAACCAACCTTTATGCTTCAAAGAATTTCATATAAATAAGTTACATTTCATAAGAAGGAAAATCAATCAGCTTCAGGCGGTGTGGTTGCAGATGCAAGTGACAAATGCGATACACGCACAGCGCCAATCAAGCGCTCTGGAAGTTCTTCCATGCCATTCCCCTGCATAGCACTGCCCATTTGAATAACAGAGTTGCAAACTTCACCAAATTACATTTTCTTACAAGCAAATCTAAATTTTGGTAATTTAATAGTAACTAAATTTCATCAATTTTTTCCATGTATATGTATGTGTGCGTGTGTGCGTGTGTGTGTGTGCGCGCGTGTGGGAAATTTACTACACCAAACATCATTTTCGGTGTTACCATGGCCATAAGGACTGGAATCTGGAAGTGAGTCTCCGTGAAAATCAATATATTTGTTCAAAGGGTACCTAGTAAAGTCCTTGAAAAACTTGAGGCTTTTTATTATTAGAATTATTATTATTATTATTGTTGTTGTTATCATTATTAATTATGTATTCAATCCAACCCAAGATTTTCACCGTGTCATAACAATCTTCGAAGCATGACTTGATTAATTCAGCAAGAACGAGCAGTAATAAAACAACATACCTGAATCAAAAAGGCCATATCAACAACTAGCGCACTCACGACACCAAATACAAGCCCAAGTACACCATTAGCTACTGTTGATGACCCAATGTCGATATCAACCTGGTAAAACAAACAAGTAATTTGGTTAGCATACATGAAGCAACAGTTCTGGAGAATCGAGAGAAAAAGATCTGAAAGCCGATTTCATCACCAACCAATTATTGTTGATAACGATATGTCGAAGCTATGTCAATATTTCAAACCGCAGCAGGCTTCACCATACACACTCAAAAGATACCATATTCCCAGCATTACGCTCTTCTAACTCAGCCCATTCAGTTTGTGCGTACTTAATTCCTCCTTCATTCATGCAAGTGAAAACGAGGCCAAATACCTCAAGGTAATTGGAACCACGATGATAAGTGCAATCTACTGCTTTGCCAAGAATGCAAGGCGTAGTACCCACACTTTGCCTTACAATCCAAGATCCCTGCAACAAACAGCCTTTAACATATTAGAAGATACAACTGATTGTTGAAAATTGTTGAACAAGCGAGAGCTTTATATTCAGCAAATGGTAATGCAGTTAGTTAAGACAAATAAAAGATTCTACGTATTAAACACATCATCTGAAAACTGGAATGAAGAAGTGAGGATTCTAAGCTGAATATATTACAAGAAGAGCTCAATAATTCTAAGGTAGCAGACCTGGGGAACAGAAGGTATGAGTTTGAGGCGACTGTTACGAAAATTGTCATCTCCATCCACAAAGCGTTGCAGAAGCGAACCTTGAGGCGCCTTAGGTGCAACAAAGTAGAAGATCATGCTGTAGTGAGACGCTGCAGGCACCTGGATTTATAACAAGAAGACAAAAATTAAACTTGTGTAGCGCACATTTTCTCAGGAACAGCTCCCATCAACCTGCATCTTCCGACAATCAAGCTCAAACAACATTAATCGAACTTGCTGCACCGATATCCTGTTGACTCGTGCGCAGTTTCCAGCCATCCAGACATTCGTGCCATCTTTACACTCTCGATCATAACAAAAAAAAAAAAAAAAAAAAAAAAAACAGTGATAAAGAACGAAATTCTAAATCCTGAGAATCTGAAATGACTTCAGGCAACCACAGATAAATTAGGTTGTAACCCCATGAAGTACACAAGTATATGATATCCACTCAGCTTTTGCAAATTCAAACCTGGACATTAAACGCTACTGTAAAGAGTCCCATCTCTCCCGCCACCTGGAAAACATAATAAACTTAGCCAAACCCGAACGAAAAGTACAGAAACACGATGACGATGAAATCGCAGACTTGAATGCTGCCCGTTCTCGAGAATCATTCTCTTTATTCGTCTTTCCGACCAGGGAAGACATCAGGTTCAACGATAGAGTAGCAACACATTCTTACTTCATGTACTATCCATTCATGACTGAAGCAGGCAATTTAAAATTCAGTAATGCAAATCCAGAAACACATCACACTGCTGACATCATGGGGTTGGAGAATGGATGGAGGATGATGCTTAGTGGAAGCTAGATGAGGGTTAGTGTATGAATTGTTAATCTAACCGATTTCAAAAACATGTTTAACACTAAAATGCATGCAGTGACTATATTGATCATCAGGAACAGTACAATTCCAACGTCTTGGCTTTTAAGGGTTAACAAACACATACTGGAGAAGACTATACAAGAGAGGCTTGTAGCTGATAACAGACATGACTTCGTACCTGAGCAACACAGCCTTTTCTCTTGGCAACATGATCAATACGCTTGATGTCTTTAAACCAATCGACTGCCACAAGCTGCATTAATGGTTCACCTGCAGCAGTCTGGTTGTATACGACATTTTCGAGATTATGAGACTTCAATTAAAAAGAAAAAGACCTCATGCAATCTTCCATAATAAACCTCCTGCTCCCCGCGAGTATTCTTCATCGCAGGTTGTACTAGGTAAAGATGTTATGAGAACCAACATAATCCAATCCAGAATATGCGTACTTTTTATAGTTTAAATAATGTTTCAAGAAGGCAAACACTAAAAATTTATACAAATAAGAAAAAAAATCTGGTTCTACAACATGCAGTCGTACCCGGTGGATCGACGCTTAAATTCCAGGCTATATCTAAAGCTTAAATTTCAAACAGCTGTCTGAATCTTACTCCAAACTGTCATGAAAGATATAAGTTAATGTATGACAATTTATGACATAGTTTGCATAGAAGAAGGGACAAGAAGAAACTGAAAGACAGCAACTCGCCTTTGAACGGTCAATTAGAAAGTGCTTGCTTCGAACGCGGAAATTATTGCAATCCGGGATACTCCAGCAGTTCTTTCCATTACTAAGGTCGCCCTTACCAAGGTTGCCTGATAACATTGACAAATCCAGAGATACAGGAGGTGGCTCCGACACCGATTCTACAGGAACATCAGAAGAATAAATACAATAAATAGCACTCTTCATACTTTGCATACAAGATTACGACAAAACCATATCGAGCTAGGATCAACTTTAATACTGTCCTATACGTGGAATAGTAAATGATAGGAATACCGCACGTATCAACTCCACTAAGTTTTAAATTCTTCACATGGCATCTATTCAATGAATAAAACACAACGGCACTATTAAACACCCAAGTTTTGCCACATTCCATTGAGTTCTTCCATGCTCGGAGAATACTCCTAGTAGACAAAATAAATCTCCTTTGAACCCATCCCACACTGTCAACCCTTCAGACATAATCATGAAAATAAGGCCTCGTGATACCTGTTGCATTGAAATTCTTCGATCTAAAGTTGGGCTGCCAACCAAAACCAAGGCAAAGAAGCATTAGAACTTGAAGAATTAAATGTTAGTCTTTGCACAGACATCAATCTAGCACGCCCACAATGACGACTCACATAGAAAGAAAAACCCTATCATGTTAAGTTGGTCTTTTGCTTTCTTGGAAAAAATGCATTGATTCAACTTCATCACGCACAGAGGTGACATGCTGTTATCACTCCCACTTCTATCTCAGGTTCTATTCCGTAACAACTTTGATTATTTATTTATATATTTATACATTTGTATGCAACTTATCTTTCAAAATAGGACCGACAGAACAGTTCAAAATTGTGAAAAGGTGAAAACATGCGAAGCATAACAGAAACAAAAATATAAAAATTAAATAAACTTACCTCTGAATCAGCATAGAACTGCATATCGTCGTCATCGTACTCAGACTCATCATAATTGGATTGACCTGCTGAGGGCATCTCAGGTAATGAGGCAACATTCTGAAGTGCACTTCGCTTTCTCGTCTTTGCAGTGCCTAATTTAGGCATCCTTGGCACCGGTGGTAGAGAACAGTTTCCATCCCTTTGTGCAAACCACTCCCTAAGACCTGAAAAAGCCATGAAGCAGTAACGCCAGTCGATTGTAAAAGTAAAGAATGATACACATTGGCATATGCGCTACAAACCGTTTCACGCTGGGAAAGACTAGTAAGCGTCCACATGATACCCTACCAAGGGTAAATTTGATGTTCAGCTTATTAAATAGATAAACAAAAGAACGGAAGGGTAAAAGATTGATAAGAAAAATTAACTTACCAGCAACACTGTTAAGAATCTGAATAACAGAATGATAATGACAGAGAGGGAGGTAGTTTACACCCCAACCCTTCAAGTCAATGTGCACTAATTGCTGCACTCGTGCCCGGGGGTCTCCATTTGGATGAGATTTTAGAGGAGAGATAGTAAAACCTCCACCTACACATCATCCATTTCATCCAAGCGATATGATAAGATATTAAACATACGAATCTAAAACACAACACCATAGCACACACGCAGTGCCGGAATCTCACGGTGAATGACTCCAGACAAGGCCAAGAGCCATGTAGAACTTAAAGGGGCAAAAAGATGAATTTCAATCAGGGGAGAGCACGCAGTAGGGCAATCACTAAAGAGATTTGGGACATGAAAACATTCCTAAAATGCTCAACGCAGCAAACCGTAAGAAAATAACTGTACTTACTTTCAATGTGTGCTCGAACGCAACCTGGCTCTGGGGGACAACTAGGATGCTCCTGAGACCGGAACAAAATAACTGTAGCCAAACCACAACACCACTCAGAAAGAGCACTTCCACACGCTATAAGAAATTTACTAATGGTCCGTGCAGTCAGTGATACAGACATCATACACGATTTGCACAAGTACATGCAAGATACACGAATTTGGCTGCTTGAACCCACACCTTCACACGTGAGTCATTTTGAAAGCTTGAATAAAGAGAAAAACAAAGACCAAGTCCAGAAAAAAATCTATGAACAAATAAAAAGCGAGGATCTAGAAAAGGCTTTCAATAGAAGCAGTTTCACAAAGGGACTGTCAAATCTATCAAAAGGCAGAAACCTAAGTAACAGTATCATGCGTTGAAATGTTTTGAAAGAGATACTTCTATACAGACACATAAGTTTTAATATCGAGCTTGGATTCTGTCATAATAATTCATTAAACTTCGTTGGAGAAGGCAGGCTGAAATACGTCGACATTCAGAGAGATTTGACATACTTAGTTATGTTGCAACTCTCGAACCCGACACTGAAATTCAGCAACAATGAGCGTAAGCACTCATGAGGAATAGTTAGTGTTGTAGCCTCTCATTCAAGCATCAACTTTGAGAGGTGAGACTGCAAATTCACTTTAATTCCTGTGAAAACAAGTATGTGAGGGAACCTTAAAAAGAACTGCTAGAAGTGCAAAGAGAGGAAGAGAGAGTCTTGCAATGAACGCCATTTTGGCAGGACTATTGTGTGTAGGAGGCGTTGTACGTTCAGAGCATAGAAGAGAGCTTGTAGGTAGTAAAGTACCATAGCTTCCATCATCGTTGCGACGCCAATAGCGCAAATAGCAAAGATCACGAGGCCATAAAAACCTGCAAATGTGTACAAAAGATTAAGTATACGTCCGCACATGTGCATTCAGAATGACTAAAACCCTATACTGCAGAAAGTAATTAACCTAGAACATTTATTCAAATTACGCAAGCCCAATGAGAATGTCGTGCACCACTAGAAAGTACTTAAAGTATTAGAATACTGCAGGATATTACTAGAGAACCATAACTTCGAGACAGCTTAGCGCAACTTACATGGGAAGAAAGTCTAACTGGAGACGCTGATAAAGAATAGTAGTGTGCCCGTCGACCTCCTGCACTAAACGGGCTTCATGGAAGCTGCAGTCCCATCTGTAGAGTGAACCCGAGAGTGTCAAGCATTGCAAGAAAATACTAATTACGTTGTTGACACAACTGCTTGTCTCTTCGAAAAAGAAATGAGATGCTGTTCAGTCATGCGAGTAAAATTTGAAGATGATAAAGAGAAAAAGATTCGTAACCAGTGAAAGCAGAAAAGGAGGTGACAAACCAGCAAGCACCAACGAATAGCATTTAGTATGACCCAGCAATCTAAACGATAGTTATGTGTAAGATTTTACACAATTGAAAGCACTTGAAACCTACTCGTAGCGTGTTTCGTCAATGCCCATGATAAGCTCAAAAATATCTGCACAGGAAGCTTCCACCACTCCAACTGCCTTCATTCCCTTGCATCGGCCCTGCAGTTATATACTACGTCATATCTTTGCTCTGAGACCTGCGGCACATAACTCATTCTTGTTTGATAAAGTGCTTGTAAAAGACCCAACTCTAGTTCGTCCACATCAAAACTAAGGGAAAACTCAGAAGGGGCATTTACAGCTTGAACGCCATCCTGAACTTCTTCAAAAAATCTGAGCCCTGCGAAAAACACCTAGACTTGTGAGCCGCATCTACGAATTCTAACTTCCACATGCAATGCATGTACCAGAAGACACATAAGAGCTGCATAAAAAGGTATCAGAGGTTCTTTTCATTCTTGCCATTCTGACAACGGACAAGGTGCCAGTGTCTTCTTGCAGAAGCAGCTGCATCCGCATTCAGATTACTCAACCTTGGATCCATACCCCCACTCCAATCCTCTATCGATTCTGGAGGTCCTTAAACCAACAAACATCCAAGACACAAAATCAGACCTCTGGATGAGCACGTGCAAGACAATTTTCAAATGATGGCACGGTACCCCTTCGTAACTCGTACGACTAAAGACTCAAAAACTCCCATAGCTCAACAAGTTTCTCTTCTAGCTAGATCCAAAATTGCGTCTCCCATGTTGAAAAAGAGCACAGGCGATTTCCTATACATTGATTATGTACCAAACAGCTTAATGACATACCATTTCCAACAGTCCTATTACGATGATGGTTTTGCTTCTTATCGTCATCATCATCATCAGGTTGAGACTTGCCACTATTACCCCTGAGATACAGAAAAAAACGCAAACATTACAATCAGTTCACTTCTGTTTCGGAGCAACCCAAAAAGCACAAACAAAATTGAAAAATAGACGAAGTAGATCACAGTGAGAATAAGGGACGAGATAGGAACTGGCTATCATGGTCTGAGGATGATAGATCACAGTGAGAATGAGGGACGAGATAGGAACTGGCTATCATGGTCTGAGGATGATAGATCACAGTGAGAATGAGGGACGAGATAGGAACTGGCTATCATGGTCTGAGGATGATAGATCACAGTGAGAATGAGGGACGAGATAGGAACTGGCTATCATGGTCTGAGGATGATGCATCTCGGTCCGGATCTTCCTGTGTTTTGCACACAGAAGGTGGAAAGGTCATGCTCCCATTCGTTGTATGCAGATTCAAATACTGCAACCGTCATCCACAGGCTGCATCAGTATTTTGAAATAGCTCCTACGCTTCTTTAGTTCTTTGAAGCCATTCCATGCATACATCAAGAAAAAGATCAATATGAACTTACAATTTATATCGCTAAAAACTTAACCGCATTTAATAGATGAAAAGTGATTAACCAATCTGGTTAAGATGTCACAGCATCCACTAAGCAGCTTCCACAAAATCCTAGACATTACCTGATCAATGACCTGTTCTAAAGCTTCCTTCCATGCAGATGCATCCTGCACGTTAAAAGCTGCCATCTACACCAAAAAAAGGATACATCCAAGGAAGAATCAGTTCCAATTCAGTTGTAATCTGCGATTGAAGAAATATTTTAGATGCAATCTTACTCTTGCGTAGAGACAAATACCAGAAATCAGTGGTTATTATTCAGTTACAGTACAAATGAATCAAGAAAAAACACAAACGTTTCCACAAGAACAGGAAGAGGGAATAAAGGTACCGTAATACGGTGAGATGGTTCCTTCTTGTTGATTATGGACAGAACATACACAGTCTGTACCACAGCCACATAGAATAAACAAATCACCAATAAGTACAATAATAAAATCATGGTTTAAGAAGCCACTTAAAAACTATAAAAGAGTCTGAACACCTGAAATGACCGCACTAAAGGAGTATATAATTAGATACAAACTGGCCAAGCTGTCAGTACAACGGGCTCATCTCCAGTCAAAAGCGCATGCATGGCCAGTGCTTCAGGCTAACAGCGATACTCAGGATTTCACAACCTTTATCTCGATTCCCACAGCGAGACATTCTTATTTGAAACAGACCATTTCGCATCTTCTGTTTGCGAACTATCCATTTCATCAGATTGTCCATTAATACGCTCCACACGAAGTGTTGCTAGTTCTCTGGAGGCTTTCTGAAGGGAGTATGTCTTCAAAAAGAGAAGGCATCCCGCTAGTTATGATCCACAAATATCACCTTGATCGCAATCGTCACAAGATGACTCACTAAGTTGTACCATTAACTTGCAAAACTCGTTTCTCTTGGCGATACAATCCAAAAACTTTCACCTTCAGAATAATATTACAAGGCATATAAGTCGTGCTCCATCTAACAACTCTACAGTGTATCCAAAAAGTAACATCAAGAATTCGTTGCGTTTCATAACGATCCTCGTAAGTTGAAGTTATCACTGCTTTTTAGGTGTCGAAATAAGCAGGGAGCGAAAAGAAAAGGTGTATCGTACATCTCTTCTCAAAGAACCAACATTCTAATCACATATCATTACGGTAGCATATTTCATTCAGAAAAGCTATAAATACAGCAAGGAATGATCAACATACGTGGCCGTGATGAGTCTCAAGTCCTCGATCTTCAACTCGACAATTCCCATCAATAGGAAGAGTTTTGATGGGAACCTGTATAGCAGCGTTCATAAACTTCAAGAGAATTAGTGTCATTCTCAATACCAGAAAAAAGTGCTTAAACATGACAGTGACCACTTTTCTGAAACTCCTTGAAAGCGAATTTAGATATACCTAACAGCTATTTACATGCTCCACTTAGCAACGGTAATGAATAGAGAGACGATCCCTTCAACCATTTCAAACAGATTTAGCGTATAACACTAAAACTTCCTGTTCTTCCCGGACCACAGTTTCATAGAAAATCCCAGAGTAGTATGACTTGTAAGTTGGCTACTAAATACTCTTCCTAGCAGTGAAATTCTTCTGGAATTTTTACTACTATTCTTTTGGTACATACTCTGCTTCTTCTGCACATTGCCCCCGATCCGTTCACGCTACACGTAATAATAAACACTTATTAAACCCACTCCATCATCAGAAAACTATATACTGCCGCAGGGGTCGACATTGACAAAATTGATGTGCTTCATCCAAGCAGTAAAAAACTGGAAGCAATTATAGCCATGAAAAAAACGCAGAGTAATGTAAACACAATTTCCAAAGAACTACTTGCAGGACAGGTCTAGTATCTTTGACGATTAAGTCATGGTGTCAGAAAAACTTCACATGGCATAAAAACCGAAGAGCTACAACAAGTCTGCACGTAATCGAAAGTAAATCAATCCTGAACTACTACGAATTAAATGGTCAGCTTAAGACAACGATGAGTTCGAAGCACTGTGTACCTCGTTGGCAGATGGCTGTCGCTTGTAGTACGCAAGAATCAGGGATTCCAGCACAAAATAACGTTTATGGAAAAATGACCGGCCAATCTTGCGACGGCCATAACGCACCATCCATCCCTCCATGGTTGGTCCAGTCATTGTTGACTAGTTTTTCATTCGCCACTCAAAAGCTCCACAGAACACGCCGCAGATTCATGTTCCATTTTGAAATAAGCGTATTCAAACCCCAGTTCAAATATGTACTACATTCTCCGCTGCAGGACTGATGAGTTTGCCATGCATCGCAATCTCATACGAGCCTAGGCAAACTCCACCCTCTGCATCAACCACAAAACCACATCCTCCAACGTTTAATCATCGCCAATGAGTAACCTGTCTCAGACTGCGTGCTTCAACTACACTAGCAAAACGATCTTCGTTCACACCCACGAAACCACTCAAACGAGCGATTCCAAACACCGACTACTCAAAATAACCATATACAGTACCTTCATAAAATTATCGCAAATCGACAAATGTATGATCTAGGTACATGTGGAGCAAACAATGACCACAAGCTAAATCGGATCTTTGACCTAGCAGCAGATACACCAGACATTCACTCCTCAGCCAACACCATTCGACTTCAACCGTAAGAAAATTTATAAAAATAAATAAATATATAAAAAAAGAGGCGGGGGCACTCAGGTCATTCCGAGAATTTGAATCGGAAATCGGAAACAGAGAAAACCAGGCGCGCTAAGTCAAAGCACGAGATGCGAAGAAAGGACCTACGGCTTTCTAATGTTCAACGATTCGATACATTGCTGTGCATCGAACAACACCACACATCCTGCGAATGAGAAGAGAGAGCAAGAGCGCAAGAAACCATGCCGATGCAGTATGGAAAACAGCAGGGATGTCGTGATACTCGAAGAAGAACAGGGATGGTAGAGGTGGAAAAAGGCAGTGCAGGAATGTACCTAGGAGGTAGCTTAGGAGCTGAGCAGCCAGTACTCAAAGGAAGCACATGGCTGAGCCCTAAAACAGTCTGATGGAATTAGAAGAAGAAGAAGAAGAGGAGGAGGAAGAAGAAGAGATGGAGAGGGCAGCCAATCGGGGGCTGGACGATTCGATTGAAGCGAGAGAGGGATAGAGAGGGAGGGAGGAATTGGAAGGAGATGTATCAATCGGTTGAATCCTCACAGCTTGTTCGGTGAAAACACTGGCACTTCAGATTTTTGATGCTTGGCTCTGCTCTTCCAGTGGAATTTGGGCCCGGTTACCAACATGTTCGGTCATCCGCACCCCGTCACCCGTCGCCCGTCGCCCCCCACCCGCATTCTGTTCATCAGCTTCCATGCACCCTCCTACCTCTCTTGGCAATTAAACTCTACTTCAATGGGGCCCCCCCGCTCACTTTCTTTATGTCCATGCCACACCCCACTGAGTTTAATCCCCTCCACCCCAAAGGTACACCTCTATTTTATCATGCTTGACTATGTTCACACCATACTAGATGTATTTTCCATAAAGAAATTCATTTTATTGTATATATATATATATATATATATATATATATCATAAAAATGGTTTTACTTAAAAACCATACATATTAATATTTTTAATGTGCTATTAAAAAAATCATGTCTATTTGTTATATTTGTAATGTTTGTAGTAATACATTATATTGAACTTCTTGAAAATAAATAAATAAATAAATCTAGGGCTTGATGGCACATTGTGGTGGTAATTTTTTGGAATTATGGTGGTAAAATTTAATTAAACAAAATGATAAAATTATATTATAGATATTTTAAAGTTTAATTTTATCATTTTGATCTCTTATATAAAAATTTATAATACTTTTGTTATTATTTTATAAGGATATCCTTTGATATCTCATCTATCTTAAAAATATCCTATAGTATATTCATTATATTCTTATCCAGTCTTTGAATATTTCTTAGTAGATCTTTTATTCTCTTGATCTTGTCTCTTGGTCCTTGTTCTCATGGTTCATCTATAAAATAGCCCTTCCACATCCCAAGAACCTACCTTTTAATCATTAATAACTTATTTAAGATAATATCTATTATATAGTAACTTTTTTATTTTTATTTTTATTTTAATACTCCTATTTTGTTATTGGTTAAAGGCCTTAAAATCCAATATTTTTGTTAACATATAATAACTATTCTTGACTAATGCTTTCATGACCAAATGAACAAGCATGTCTTCTATTGTATAATATTTCATATCAATCACTTCCATTTCTTTGACTTATAATACTGTCCACATTGGCAAGATCCATCCTTGTACTAACTATTATATATATAAGTGAGTCTATTACTACCTTATATAAAATACTTTATATTTCATTTTCAACTTCAACAAATTTCTCATCTGTGAGCTTCATCAACTTTAAATTAGCTTGCAAAGGTGTTCCAATGGACTTGCACTCCTCAATTTTGAATCATTTCAACACTTCTTTAAAATACTTACTTTAATTCATTGTGACGGTCTTGTTACCACAATCTCATACAAATTCTACTTCTAAATAATAATAAAGCTTTTCCAAATCACTCATCTCATATTCTTTTTTTGACTTTATTTTTAAACAATCCATCATCTTTAAGATATTGATTAATATCAACATAGAAGATAACAATCAATAAGAATTCTTTTGATTGCATTATATCTATGGAATAATTAATTTCACTTTTTATAAATCTCTCATTTATAAAAAATATGTTAATACATTGATACCATGCCTTAGGTGATTACTTGAAGCCATACAAGGATGTTTTCAACTTACAAATAAGATATTCATTACCTTCTTGAACAAATCCTTGAAGTTGATCTATATAGATGTCTTCTTTCAACTCTCTATTTAAGTAAGCCGTCTTCAAATCCATTTGATATATTTCTAAATCCATAACTATTCCAATTGCCATAATGGTTCTAATAGTGGTAAATTTGGCCATGAGAGCAAATATCTTATTAACATCAATACCAACAACTTATAAATAGTCTTTAGCAACCAATCTTGTCTTATATCTTATAATATTATCCATTGTATCCTTCTTGGTTCTACACATTTACTTACAACCAATAGAAAATTGAATTGATGGAATTTGAGTCAATTTTTATGTTCAATTATATATGAGTAACTAATATTCTTATTTTATGGCCTACTCTTATTTCATAGTGTCTATGGATTTTATTGTATCATACAAACTTAATAGATTAATAAGAAGTATAACATTGATATGTTTTTCACTTTCTTAAGAAAAAATATCGCTCTTCTATCATTTATTAAGTAGTTTTCTTTCTCTTAAAGGATATTTCCTTTCATTTGAAGAAGATTTATCTTTTTGCATTCCATGGTCTCTTCTAAGCTTTTTTTTTCTTGAAGCTTATCTTTTTATATTCAAAAATTAATATTTCTCATTATTATTAGAGATATATACTTTGGAAGTTCATAGAACCTTTTAGAACATTCTAGAAGTTTTTTAGTTAGTGAAAGTCACTTGAGAAGCTTCTTAGTTGGTGGAAGTAGTTCAAAAAGCTTTGTAGTTAGTAGAAAGAGCTCAAGAAGCTTCCAAGTTAGTAGAAGCTATTCAAGGAGCTTCTTAATTTGATGGAAGCTGCTCAAGAAGCTTCCTAGATAGAGATATGTATTGGAATTGAGACTGAAGAGTTTTTCAATTTCAATAACATATTTCTCGGAATTCTAACTCATCTTTCTTGGTGTTGTTTGTATATTCATCTAGATAATTCAAGTTCTTGTTAATTTCTTCTTGAGACTTCTCTTTAATTCAAGTTTCTTATATTGTATTCTTGTATCCTTGATAGTTTATTGAGATTACATCATCTTAACTATCAGAGTTAGATTCTTTTTATTAGAGAGTGGATCATTCCTCTACTTGAAGATATACTAGCACTTTAAAGATTACAGATTATCTTCTTCTAAACTAATATTTTCTTCATCATAATATTAAAGTATTATCCTTCTTGTGAGAGAGTGGATCACCTCTTTCCTTAAAGATCTTAAAGCATTTTAGAGGTTACAGATTACCTTCCTCTAAACTATTATTATCTTATTATATATATATATATATATATATATATATATATATATATATTTTAAAATAATTAGAGATCAAGAGATTAGTATGATTGAATCTTTTGAATCCAAGTTAGATGCCATCATAAGCATTCTTACTACTATATTTTCTAGGACTCAAAGATTGAAGAAATTGTTATAAAACTTCATAACGACACAACATTTGAAATATTATAACCTAGATTGCATCCACCTCCACTTTTTGCATTTAAGGATGCAATACTATTTATGCTGTGCTAAAGAAATCTATCTATTTAGCAATATAAAGAGCTTTGAGTTAGTCTTTAAAAAAAATATGATGATATAAATTCAAAGTTTTGAAGATTTATCAATGAAATTTGATTGATAACTATTCTACAAGCTGATATTTATGTAACAAAAGAATCATGGGTTAGATTAGTTTGCACTTTGCTTTTGAGACAAGCATTATTATGGTTTGTTTCCTTGTTTGAGAAGAAATCACCAATTTTAAGTAACTTTGAAGCTTTCATGGAAGCATTTGCAGATGCATTTGGAGAACATTATAAGGCTCAGTAGACAACAGCTAAGATTCAAGCATTGCGACAAAGAATGTGCTTTATATTAATCTATGCATTTGACTTTAGGCAACTAGTATATGATATCAATTGAGATGAAAAAGCCTTAATAAATAAATTTTATAGAAATTAAAAGACAATGTAAAGGATTTATTATTATCTCTTTTGAATCTACAATCATTTAATACAGCCATCAACCAAGCCATAAAATGTGATAATTGACTATTCTAACATCGTTGGAATCAATATTCATAGGCTTTAGCAAGACAACACGCAATTCAATACACTCTTACTACATTAGCAAGTAGTCAAAATTTATATTTAAAAATAAAAGATATATAGCTTGATATGGTACATTTTAATCCTTTTAGTCTACAAGAGAAGAAGCATTGGATAAAAAAAGATCTGTATTTGTATTGTGGCAATGAAGGCTACAAGGTTCACAATTATTTGAAGAAAAAAAAATCAATGTATTACAAAAATCAAGAGTGCAATTATTTGGAAAAACAAAGATGTTTAACCATAATAGGGACCATACGACTAGACAATTTAATATTGTAAAACTATTCAAGTTCATCTCTTTTTCCTTAGTTTGCTTGTTGATTTATAATTCTTTTATGTTTTGGCCCTCGGAAGCTCTAGATAATTGCCTTATTGGATTCAATGGTGTCCGCTTGTTTTATAGATGAGGTGTTTGTTAAGCTTCGTAAAATTCTTTTAGAATAGAAATCCAAACCTGTTCATATAGAAATAATAGATAGACAACTCTTATCCTTTGATAGTATTATTTATGAAATAACACCTATAGAAGTATCATTTATAGACTATAGGAATTAAATTGTATTTAATATTATTAAGACTCCTTCAAAGCTTGTTATTTTTGGACTTTTTTGATTGAAAAAGCAAAATCTATCCATAAATTGGAAGTCACAAAGAATGACATTTTTGATAGAAATCTCTATAAGAAAATTTTATAAAAAATTACAAATTGGTAAGACTTTATTTGTTGAAGTATGGTCCTTTATAAGATTGGCCAAAAAAAGTACACCATTTGTTATTTATGTAACTTTAATTAAATAAGATATGAATTCATTAGTAATTATTTTAGAGTAATATAATAAATTTTAAGATATTTTCCAAAAGAAGAATGTTGATATATTATTGGAATACCAACTATAGAATTATGCCATAAATCTTTAAAAAGAAATACAATCATTTTTTGGCCTAATTTATAACCTTTCTCAAAATGAGCTTTTGACATTAAAAGATTATATTGATGAAAATCTTGCAAAGAATTTCATTAAGCATTTAAAGTCTCCAACATATGCATCTATATTCTTTGTAAAGAAAAAAGATGCTTCCTTGTATATATACATTGATTATCAGGGATTGAATAAGATAATGGTGAAGAATTGTTGTTCATTATTATTAATCTTAAGACTTTTGAAACAACTTGGCTAAACTAATTTCTATACTAAGATAGATTGTTGTGGAATATATAACTTAATACGGATCAAGAAGGAAGACAAAAAAAAATCACATTTTGGACAAAGTATGGACATTTTGAATATAATATCATGCCTTTTGGATTAATAAATGTACTCACTATCTTTTAAAATTTAATGAATGACATCTTTCGAGAATATATAGAGAAGTTTGTGGTGATCTATTTTGATGATATCTTGATCTATTCAAAAAACTTGAAAAAATATATGAAGTATATAAAGTTGGTATTACAAAAATTACAAGATGCAAGTCTGTATGCCAAGCCATATAAATGTGTATTTCATCAACCAAAGATGGAATTTTTGAGATATATTGTATCTACTAAGAGTTTGATGATGGATCCAAAAAAGGTAGAGGAAGTTATGTAATGGGCCATTCTGAAGACTATAAGAGACATATAATACTTTCTTGGATTTGCTAACTTCTATCAGATCTTCATCAAAAATTATTCTCAAATTATTGTTCTTCTTATTTAATTGACATACAAAGATAATTTAGAATAGGAGCTTCAAGCAAAGAAGGCATTCCAAAATCTCAAGACATCATTTAACATAGTTCTAATCTTTATACATCGAGATTTTATAAAAGCATTTTAAATGGAGACCAATGCTTCACATTTTGTATTAAAAGCCATACTTTCATAGATGGATATAGGCAATAAATTCTATTTTATTATATTTTATTCTCCAAAAATTTTTATTGCCGAAATTAATTATGAAATCTATGATAAAGAGCTTCTTGCTATTATAGATTCTTTTAAAAAATGGCATAATTTTTTTAAAAGAATAATGCATCTTGTGATTGTATATAAAAATTATAAGAATTTGAAATATTTTATATCAGCTCAGGTTCTTAATCACCATCAAGCTTGATAAGATACATTATTATTTTGATTTAACTTTGTAATCACTTATTGATTTGATAAACAACAAAGATAGTCTAATATTTTATCAAGGAAATCATATCTTGTACCAATGATATGAGAGGCAATGTTTGATCAATAATATGCAATTTTATTGAAGCTAGAGTAATTTTACCTTTGCATCAGTATTACATCAATATTTATTGATTCTAATTTTTTTGATAAGGTGCATGTTGCAACTACTAATGATCCTTTAGCTCTTGATATTAAGTATTGTATCGATAAAAATATTGATATATTTAAGCTTGAAAAAGATCTTTTATATATTGAGGAATATTTGTATATCCCAGAAGGACAAATATGACTACATGTTCTTTAATGTCACTATGACTTTCCAATTATAGGTCATTTTAGATTTAATAAGACCTTAGAACTTATTTTCTAAGATTGTTAGTGGTTTCAAATGTAGAAGATAGTGAAGAACTTTGTACTCTCTTGTAGCATCTGTTCAAGGCTCATTTTTGACAATATATATTAATATTATGGCCTACGAGATGATATTGTATTTGATCATGGATCCCAATTCATATCTAAGTTTTAGACATGCTTATTTAAAATATTAAAGGTGGATATTACACTTTCTTTATCTTTCCAACCTCAAATTGATAGCCAAATAAAATGAGTTAATCAAATTTTGGAACAATATTTATAATGCAACATCAACTATTAATAAGACAATTGGATCTTATATATATTATTAATAGAATTTATATATAATAATATTATTCATGCCTTGATGTAGGAATCACTATTTTATTTCAACTATAGATATCACTTGAAGTTTGATCTATGGAGTACGCCAAAGAACAATAATCTAATAGCTGAAAGGTTTACAAAGCATCTATTGCAATACTAAACAATCTTGAAGCTTCAATTATAAGCAGCTCAAGATGCTTACAATGTATGTGTAAATAAATTAAAAAATCAACTGCTTATTTTTATATTAAAAATAATATATAATTTTTTTGAGAGTGTCTTATTATAATTATTTATTGTATATAAAAAAAATTCAAAATACATAATATGTTCATAAGTTCTAGTATGTATTAGAATGGTTTATAAAATAAATTAAAAAAAATCAATATAAATTTTTTTTTTTGATTTTTTTCTTGATTTATTTTGATTATATCATTTAAATTATATAGGATCTAAATATTTAGTATAAAGCCTTAAGAGGAGATTGGAATCCAAAGATAAAAAATTAAACTACTAAGAGCCTTATTTGGAGGGATCAAAACAAAGTATGGACAAATGAAGACAAGAGGTGAAGATATTCATTTTTATTGATCAATAGTCATGCCCAATAGGCTTAGAACAGGCTATTGGCAATAAGAATAAGGATTTTAGCAATTTTAGAGAAGTCCTTTAAAAATCAAAGGTTAGAGTTAAAAAAATTATTTTTTGCAAGATAATTTTGGTATAAAAATTAAGAAATTTGGAGTTCTTGTGAGGGAGGAGTAATATTAAGGACATAAGAATACAGAACAAAGACTTGAACTAGGACAAGGTTTCAAGAAGAAACCAATAATAACTTGAATTAATCAGATAAATACACGAACAACACCAAGAAAGATGAGTTAGAATTCCAAGAGATGCGTTGTTGGGATTGAAGAACTCTTTAGCCTCGACTCCTATATATACTCATATCTAGGACGCTTCATGAGTGGCTTCTATCAAATTAAGAAGCTTCTTGAGTAGCTTCTACCAAATGGAAAGCTTCTTGAATTCCTTCTACTAATTAGAAAGCTAACTGAGCTCCTTCCACTAATTAGAAAGCTACCTGAGCTCCTTCCAGTAACTAGGAAGCTTCTTAAGCTCCTTCTATTAACTAAGAAATTTCTCAACTGACTTTTATTAATTAAAAAGCTTCTAAAATATTTTAGAAGGTTCTGTGAATCTCCAGAGTATATGTTCCTAATATTATCCCCTTCTCTAGTAATGAGTGCCAAGAAGAACTCAAACTTACTACATATATAAAAAATCAAGAATACATTGTACTACTAAAGCTATGTATTCAGTTCTCTATTCTTGAGCAATGGATTCTATTAGTCTTTGAAGAAATCGCCTATGGCCTTGAGCTAGTACCTCCATTGTTGAAACATCCCATCTAAGGATTTGATCTTCATTGCAGCCTTCAAAACATCCTCTAAATAAGATCACAAGGCTAAAAAGATTCACTTTTCCAAGCTCCAACAATATCACTAAAGCTCAAGCATTGGAATCAAGACTTGCATTACTAGATCTTGCTCTTAATGGCTCCAATCAATGTCATACTTGGCATTGAAATATATTGTGCTTACTTTGCTCAATTGAAGGCTGTGAAAATTGCAATGGTTAGTTTGAAGCTTACATGACAAATGAATCTTTTGAGTCTTGTTCTCTCAATGCTTGAAGGTTTGATATGGTAACTAATTTACTTCTATCATTCTATTCTATCTTGGAATAGACGACTACATAGATAAGAAGGCTTTAGTTTAACTCTCTCCTTGATTATGAGTATCCCTTAAATCCAATCTTCATTAAGAAGTTCTCATCAGAAATGTTTAGATTTGTGGAGATATAGTCAATCAAATTTTGTACCTTTTGAGGTAGAGTGGCAAGATTTGGGAATGGTTTCTATGTACGTTGTCATATTATAACATGTTTATATAGTGCAAAGTATAAATAAGAATAATTTTTATTTAGTACTTGATTATCTTAATTCAATAGGAACTTGAGATACTTAAGAAAAGATTTATGAAAGCCTCTTAGATTATTTTCTTGTTTTAATAGCTAATAGATAAAAGTTAGTTATTTAATTTTCCTTCTAGGTTGTACAAACTCTGTTATTGCTTTTAGAAAGCCATAAATTAATAAAAATAGAATAGAGAAGATAAATAGATAATATGGTTAATACCAAGATTAAGTTGAGGACATGATTAAGTTTAAAAATCCTTAGAATAAGATAGATTGATACCTCGGAGTCGACCATATATGAGACAAGGTTGAAATCAAACCTCTAGCTATAAAAATAGCCACTAAGGGTTGAAAGTCAAGGCATTTGGAGATCAGGGATTAGAATTAGAGAGCTAGTTTTAAGCTTGTTCTAGAGATATTAGGCTTGTTTTTAGAAGATTTGAGAGGACTTAGCAATTGCTATCTAAAGTTAGGCTTATATTAGGGATTAAGTTTTTATGCAATAAAATAAGGACCATTACTCTTAGCTATTATGTGCAATTGAAGTAACATCTATAGTCAAAAATTTGGTAATATGTGGTTGATTGAGTGTGCTAAAATTGAATTGAAATTTGTAGCAATCTAATAGTGCAATCAAGACTTATTTGATCTTTAGTATAAAGAGGTACCAAAAATTGGTAATTTAGGATTGCTTAGGGTTTCTACAATATTTGAAGATCTACTTGTCTAATCAAGGTGAGAATTGGCATAGTATTAGAAGACTTAAAAGACAAGCTACATACCAAATTTTAACTAAAGTTAATAGTTGGGGAAGGAGATTTTGCCACTGGGATATCTATATCAATCTTTAAGTTGGTGGCCAAGTGATATCAGTGCGGAGTTTGGTTGATTTTCCACAATTTGTAAGTTGAATTCAGTTGAAACTTTTTAAGCATCTAGAAGACTTATATTTACATTTGTGTATAAAATTTTATACAAATTTGATAATTAGATTAAAAGCTATTGCTTATTGAAGTTCATTAAATAAGGTTAGGATTTATAAAGAGAAATTTAGTTGCTTGATTGTGACAAGTAAAAAAGCAATTGGGATTTATATATAAATAAAGTTATCAAGAAGAATATTTTTAAGTACTTTGTATTGACTTAAGCACTCTCATATTGATATTCAATCATACTCTTCTTATATGGACAAAACTTGTTAAGGATTCTTAGGTATTTGTGAATTATAACTTCACTCTCTACAATCAATCATGTATTATCAAATTTTCCAAATAAGACAACACGTAATATGACAGCGCTCATTAATGTCATGCCATGAATACCACAAATCCTCAATTCTTTTACACATAACACTCCCATTTTCAAGAATGCCAATAAATCCTATATCAAAGGTATATATATCTTACAAGAGTACCTCTCCTTCATTACCTCCATAATCTTGCTTTATAGTGGTACTCCTCAAAAATCCGTAAATTCTTCAACAACTCTTGGCAATGGTTTCTCTCTCAATTTGTCTCAATTGCGTTCATGATTTGGAAGAACAGTCAAAAATTGTACTGCCTTTCTCCCATCTTCACTACAAATCCGTATATAAGACGATCCATCATGAAGTATTTTTATTTCTATTTGAGTTGCAATAATATATAGTTGTCCCAATATAAGAGGAAAAGTTGTTGCATCTTAAATAAAGAAATTTTGTTCTATTGCTACATCACCAATCCAAATCTTCACATCCGGGCAAGCACCATATAACTCATCTTGTATATTATTAGCTGCCTATATTATCCATCCATGCTCCATATCAATTGACCACTTTTGTTTCATGTAAAGATTCTTAGACATAAGATTTATTTTTGAATCGTGGTCAATTAAGGCAATAACTAGCTCATCCATATCTCTAATCTTTACTAATACTTTTGTAGTTGCTCTAGCCCAATGCTTTCAAGTATAATGACTCAAAATCTCTTTTTCCTAATTATTTGGAACATCCAAGCGTACTTTTTGATTGTAACTCCTTCCTCCATTTGTTGATTGTTTGCAACAATTATCAATTTCATCTTTTTCATCCTCACATATATGTCCATCAATAACATGATTTGATCCAGCTTCATCCATTAATTGCCTTTTTCGCTTAATGCTATCAATAATGACATCATGGAATTCTTTCTTTACAATATCCAATATTTCTTTCAAGATAATTTCAACTTTAGCATTGAAGACACGTTCTTCAAGCACTCCCTTTAAATCTGTTGCTGCTTCAATATCATAGAGAAGTTTGTAAGCCGTTGACTTACCTTTTTTTCCTAAGTCCTTTGATTTTTCTTTTGAAAATATTGAAGCATTTTTTATTGGTAATTCTTGTAATGCCATCTCACGAGCCTTATCTCCCCGAGTCTGCTTTTTTGAAGAGTTCTCTTTTCTTGTATCATTAGAATCTTGTCTTCTCTTTTCTTCTATCAAGGCTTCATGTTGATTTTAGCAATATAGGCATGTATTAATAAAGCTTCTACAGGATCCTCCCAACTCGTAGTTCCACGAATTATTGCAACAGTCCTCAATAAAGCTTCTCATGGCATCTTCTTCTTATGTATTGTAAAAATGACAGAAGACCAAATCCCACTTGGTTCAATATTTCTAGAAAATTCTTGCTTGCCATTGTCATCTAGCCTAGTATTATAACTTGCAATTTTCATTTCTGTAATCCCATTTGCTGTCAAATGATCCTTAACCAATGCTTTCATACCTCCCTTGCCAAAGTTGGTTTGAAGAATATCACTAGTATCATTTAATGCCACCTTTCCATCTTTTCAAAAAACAATGCTTTGTTGAACCATTTAATTAAACTCACTACATTCCTTTTGAGAATGGGAATCATCATCACACCAAATGCATCTTTGCATATACCCTTGCTTAAAAGTGGATTTTGGATTCATTGCAGAAGTCTTCTCCTCAAGTCTTATAATTTTAATTTCAAGATCTCGCATCCCGCGTATAAGTTCTTCAATCTCCATATCTTCTTTCTTTGATGCAATTGTTGAAGGTTGAACAATAAGTACCATTAACTGTGAAGTAGGCACTTGAGTTTTAGGTACTTGCACTATTTTTTGGGTACCAGCCTTGTCTTTCCTCCTTTCTTTTTTTGCTAGCAATCTTATTGCATCCTCGACTTTCTTCTAATTTGTTATCAATCCTTCATCCTCTTCTTTATTTTTAAGAAAAATCTCCAAACTTTCTTGCAATTCTCCATCTACTGATTGAAGAAATAACTCAACCTTGTTTGGTTCCAAGATAATCTTTTCAACTTTTGATAACCAAAAATACTATCTCTCAAATTCCTTTAATAATTCAATAGCTTACAATTTCTTTTTAAGGCGCTCAATCCATTCCAAAAATGATTTCTTAGTGACTTGATTAGAGTCTTCTAAGAAATATTCATCTCTCAACGCATGAGAGAATCTCTCCCAAGAGCTTCCAAATCGCTTTGTAACTGATTTCTCATATTCTCTTATCTTTGATATCATAACAAGTTCAAATATTAAAATCATGTACCTTTCAGAGACTTGATTCAATTCCATTTCTCACATATAATACCTCAAATACTTAGATATGTCCTTTCTGTCAAACTGGTCAACCTTGTTAACCACTGCTTGTAGTGTTTTGATTGCCAAAGCCTCCTTGCGATCCTTGCCTTGTTGGTGTTGCATAATTAATGTAAAGGCTTGAAACATATTTCCAATGTTCGGATCTAGATACATACCTTGTCCACCAGAAGAAGCTCCTCTAGAAGATCCACTTGAAGCTCTATCCAAAGCTCCATCAATAACTTTAAAATCCACCTTCTTGCTTTCTTGTGCCATTAATTCCAAATAACCACAAATAAAAGCCAATACCTTCTACCCCAAACTTTCACATTGGATTCACCATTTATGTTGTATTATGTGTTGTCTTGTTTAGGAATGCACCGGGCACTTGGCTAAGGAAGATAAAATTATGTTTGCAAATAATCAAGAAATCCTAATAGATTTTACCTATATATGAAGAATATAATTCAAAGTTCAATTCAAAAGTGTTTAAAAATATTCCTCATAGTAACATCAACCATACATAAACCTCAATAGCCTCGTTTCTTTTATAATTAAGCAATTTTTATTTTTCTTTGCAAGCCCTAATCTTAATTAGTGAGCTTTGACAAGATATAACTTTTAATCCAATTGTCCATTCATTGTGAAATTTTGCACAAAAATGTCAATATAAGCCTCCTATATGCTTAGAAAATTTCAATCCAATCCAACTTACAAATTGTGAGAAAATGCCCAAAAACCACACTAATGACACTCAATTGTCAACTTGAAAATTGATGTAGAAATTCTAATGGTGATTTCTCCTTCTTAATTTTAAGTCAAACTTAGTATGTAGCTTGATCTCTAAGTATTCTATCACCATGCCAAAATTTATGTTGATCCAATTTATAGATCTTTAATTATCACAGAAATCCTATTCAATCCTAAACTGCCAACTTCCGACAATCTTTTGTATCAAAATCCAAATATCTCTTGATTGCATCATTAGATTAATACAAACTTTTGTACACACTTAGCACATCTAATAATCCAGACAATATCAAATTTTGAAATGTAGATGTTATATAGATTGCACAAATCGCTCAAGAATGCAAGCCATCATTGTCTTATATAAAATCCAAAACACCAATATAAAATCTGACTTTAAACAACGATTGCAAAGTCATTCAAAACCCAGTGGCAATAAGCTTAATATCCCTAGAATAAGCTTTAAGCTAACTATCCAACTTAAAAAATCTGATCTGCAAAATCTCCAAACCCCTGCCTTTGATGGTCGTTCACATGGCTGAAGGTTTGATTTTGATCCTATCTCATATCCAGCCATCCCTCGGGTATTGATCTAACTTATTTTAAGGATTTTTAAACTTAATCTTATTTTCAATTCAACCTTGGTATCTACCATACTAATTTTTTATTTCTCTTATTCTATTTTTATTAACTTATGGCTTTTTTAAGAGCCGTGAACCGATTTCTACAACCTAGAAGAAAATTTTTATAACTAATTTTTATCTCTTAGCTATTAGAGCAAGAATTTATCTAAGAGGCTTTTATAAATCTTTTTTTAAATACCTTAAGTTTCTAATAAACCAAGATAATTAAATATTAAGTAGAACTTATTTTTATTCATATTTTTTACTATATAAATGTGTTACAACATGACACCAATGTAATAGTGGCGCAAAGGTAGAATTGCTTTGAT
Source organism: Physcomitrellopsis africana (assembly GCA_036785485.1). NCBI lineage: Eukaryota > Viridiplantae > Streptophyta > Bryopsida > Funariales > Funariaceae > Physcomitrellopsis > Physcomitrellopsis africana. Next base: position 245,935 of record JAWRVF010000445.1, on the reverse strand, counting down.
TTCAATAAAGTTGTATATTGTTGATCAAACACTGTCTCGCCTACCCTTGGTATAAGATATAATCTCCTCAATAGAGCATCAAACAATCCTTGTTGCTTCCGAAGGCAATAAGTGATGAGAAAAATAAATCAAGATAGCTACATATTCCATCAAGCTTGGCAATGATTAAGAACCCAAGCTGACATAAAATATTTTAAATTCTTGTGATCTGCATATACAGTCACAAGATGCATTACTCTTTCAAAAAAATGATGCTATTTTTGAAAAGAATCTGTAATAACAAGAAGCTTCTTATTGTAATTCTCACAATTAATTTCAATAGTAGAGAACTTTTGAGAATAAAATGTAACAAGATGGAATTTGTAATCTATATCCATTTGTGAAAGTACATCTTTTAATGCAAAATTTGAAGCATCAATCTCCAAGTAGAATGCCTTTATAAAATTTGAATGCACCAATTTTGAGGCCTGTAAATTTTGAGGCATGTAAATTTATAAAATTTATAGTATTTACAGTATTTACAATATTTAGAGTCTTAAAGTCTTGGAATGCCTTCTTCATATGAAGCCCTTATTCTAACTTGTCCTTATATGTCAATTGAATAAAAGGGGCGGCAATTTGAGAGTGATTTTTGATGAAGATCCAATAGAAGTTAACAAATCCAATAAAACATTGTACGTCTCTCATAGTCTTCACGATGGCCCGTTGCATAATTACTTCTATTTTCTTGAGATCTATCATTAAATCATCACTAAATATGATGTATCCCAAAAATTCCGTCTTAGGTTGGTAAAATATATATTTCTCTGGTTTGGCATATAAACCTATATCTCACAGCTTTTGTAATACCAACCTGATATGTCCCTTATGTTCTTTCAAATTTTTTGAATAGATCAAGAAAATTTATAACTTATTGCCTAATGAACTTTTTACTTTGAAGAAATATATCAATAAACATCTTGTAAAAAATTTATTTGACATACAAAATCTTTTATAAGTACACCAATTTTCTTTGTGGAATAAAAAAGTAGATGTTTATAAATTAATAAAGATTCAATAAATTAATTATTAAAAATTATCATTCTTTGTCTTTGATAGTAGAGCTCCTTAATCAACTAAGTGAAGTTAAGTTCTAAACTAAGATAGATTTACAAGTAGCCTATAATTTAGTACATGTTCAACATAAGAATGAATAGAAGATTGCATTTCAAACTAGATATGGCTATTTTGAATATAAAGCCATACCTTTTGGACTTACAAATATTCTAACTACTTTTCAATATTTGATAAACAATATATTTTGTAAATTTTTAGATAATTTTATTGTATATTATTTGAACAACATTCTTATCTATTCCAAGAATATAAAAGAATATGAACAACATGTTTGCTTTATATTACAAAAACTTAGAGATGCATGATTATACATTAAGATGGATAAATGTGTATTTCACACAGCTCAAATAGAATCTTTGGATTATATTATATTAAATGATATTTTATTAATGGATTTTAAGAAGATACAAACTTTCAAGGTTTTGATGGTGTTGTATTGTAAAATAGATATTGGATGAAAAAAAAAAATATATATATATATATAAATAAAATTAATTAATTAAATATAATAAAAAATTAATTTTAAAAGTATTAATAAAAGATAAAGAGATAATAAAATAATTTAGTATTAATATTATATTTTTATATAAAAAAGATTATATTTATTTTATAGCATAAATAAAATAAAATAAATTAAATTAGCAAAAATAATATTATAGGAATTTTTAAATAAAAGTAAAGAGTAGCTTATAATAATAATTATTTAAAAAAATCTTAGATTGATATTTGGAAAAAATCAATTAAAAACCAAGATTAAAACTAGACCTTAAAAAATAAAATTATGCATCTATGGCAAAAGTAGGATTCTTTTATTGATTAAAAAAAAATGTTAGAGAATAGACTTAATATAATTTTTTAAAGCATTGATTTTGAATAATTTTAGTGGATAATAACTTTGTAAAAACTTTGCAAAGTCAAATTGTTTTGGGTGACTCTATTTTTATGTGAAATAAAAAAAGATTGATACTTTAAAAAACTTTTTTGAGTGTTATAGCAAATCTATAAGTAAAAAGTTTTTTGGTTTGTGAATATAATTGTATTAGATATATATTATAAATTTGAGCTAAATCAGATATTTAAATCAAAGACTATTAGAATTCGAGTGGATTAGGATCTTAGAAATTGGATTTTAAAGGTCAATGAAGGTTTTTATGATTTTGAACAATTTGCCAATTGAATTAAAATAAATTTTTATGAACTAATGCTAGACATAGTTTTTAATATATATATATATATATATATATAGAACAAATAAATAGTAAAAAAAGAGCTATTGATGTTGAAAGATTGATATCAAGGTTAGAAAAGAAGGGCAAATAACACTTAAGTAGATTAAGAGCTTCTTCTCCCAATCTATAAGTTTAATTTTTTTAAAAATTTTATGTTCTTTTTATCAATTAGTAGATTGAAAAATATAATAATTTTAAATTAAGATCAAAGGTTAATTTAATAATTATTAAGGTTTTAAAATCAATTATAAGATTTGATTAATATTAATTAGGATTTAACAAGGATTTTATTACAATTTGATTAAGATTTATATAGATTTTTTTTAAATTTTATTAAAATATAATTAAAATTGATTAAAATTTGATTAGAATTCGATTAGCATTAGTAAATATTTTATTAAGATTTTTTTAGGATTTTATTAGGATTTATTTAAGATATCTTTAAGATTTATTTAGGATTTAATTAAAATTTATTAAAATTTACTTAAAGTTTGATTAGGATTCAATTAGGATTTATTTAGAATTTTTTTTATAATTGGACAAGATTTGGTTAAGGTTGCTAAAGTTTAATTAGAGTTTTTTTAAGGTTTCTTTATAATTTCTCTAGGATTTTTGAAAGATTTCTTTAGGATTGATTAGGATTTTTTTAGGATTTAATTAAGATTATTAAAGATTAATTATAATTTATTTGAATTTAATTAGAATATGATAAGATATATCTATGATTTTTTGTAGGTTGATAGGATGTATTTAGCATAATTAGAAACTTACTTAGATTGTTTAAGATTTCTAAAAAGGTATTTTTAAACACTTTATGTATTATTTTTGGTTTATAAATCCAACTTCAAGATAAGATCAAACCTTTCTACAACCAAATATCTAATGTATTCCTAAGCTAATTTTCACATAATACAACAATGGTAAATGATATCAAAAGCTTTTTGAGATTTGCTAACTAAAATTAAATATCTATTGAATTTTTTTTTAAAATTTCTTTTCTATTTATACATATTATTTTAAAAGAAATATATCATAGATATAAGATTTATTCTAATAATTATTTAGATAACATAGATAGGTAGAAGTAGATAAAATTTGATTAATTTAATAATATCTTATAGAAAAGCTTCCTAGAAGCTTTATAGATGTGATTTCATCTTTATTCATATTTATAGGTGATTGATAGGTTAGAAACTTGGCCAACAAATAAGCTATGTGTCGCTCATATTAATAGCTTGTGGAATAAGCTAATTACATGGCACACATATAATTACAAGACAAGTTTTCTATATGTGTGCCATGTAATACTCTTGTCTCATTCAAAAGGAATAAAAGATCATTCAAAGATGGTATAATTTTAAATTAGAATAGCTATTATAAAAGACAAGAAGAATAGAGACTCTTGAAATAAGATTAGAAATAAAAAAAAGATATTAATAAGAGTGAAGAAAGTTTCACTCTTATCTCTATATACACTATCTATCTAAAAGCTATATGGTGATGTTTTATAGGACCTCCAATACGTATCCAATTTATAATACACATGTTAAAAAAAAATAGATCGCCTTTTTTTGTGGAAATTTTTATTTGATATTAGAAATTATAAATTTTCCTCCTCTAATTTGAATGGTGGATTTGTTAAATTGACTAAGATTAGAAGAAAAATTGTAGATGCTACATTTAATAGAAGTCAAAATAGATCCACAATTATTGCAAATCTTCAAGAGCTTGTTAATACTTTTAGGATAGAAATTTCATGCATCATTAATATCAACCATAGAAGCTCTATTCCTACATCTTTGGAAGAAATCCACAGCCTATGTCAAGAAGTTGTATAGTTGAGAATGGCAAGTAAATCAACCTCATAACTAAATTTAAATTATTTTATTTTTACAAGTATGAAGGAAACAAAGATTAATATGCTTAAACAATTTGATAGAATAAGATCAAAATTTTGAGGATTTTTGCAATAAGTCAAGCTTTATCTAAGGTTGCATCTTTTTTAATATCTTAATGTATTTACGTAAATTAGATTTATAGATCTACTTTTATTTTAAAATATTCTTTCTTGATTTGTACCTTTGATAAAAAAAGATTCATAATTTTTTTATAATTTGAATTCATTCATTGAAGTATTTATAGTCATATTTGAAGAAAATGATCAAGAGAAGATAGTAGAGATTGAGCTCTTATCTTTATAACAAAGATTACGATCAACCACAACATATGCTTCAAAATTCCAAAATCTTATTTGTGATGTGGAATGGAATAAAAAAGCCCTTATCAATCAATTTTGTTATGGATTGAAAGATAATACTAAAGATTTATAACGAATAATATCAAAAATAAATTTTTTAGAATAATTTATTGCTCAAGCCATTGCATTGTCATGTAGTGATACAGCTATTAGGTGAAAGAGAAAGGGAATAAATATAATATATAGGAGCTCAAATAGAAATATTTGAGCAAATTATCTAAAAATTATAGATAATAGAGAAAAAAATTTTAAAAAAAAAAGTTAAAAGGCTAATGCTGTCTTTTCATAGGAAAGGCTTCTACTTATTTTGTATGCTCATAAACAAAGCAAATTAAAATATTTTAGAAAAATAAATAATATCGGCATCTTTAGGGAAGAGTTAAGGTGAGATTTAAGAAAATTTTATCTTAAAAATATTAGAGTTGATACCCGGAGAGGACTGGTTATGTGCTTGGATCACAATCAAACCTTGAGGTACAAAACCGCGTGCCTATAGCGGATTGAAGGGTCTTTTGCAAATTGAAGAGTTGGATGAGAGACCAAACTTAAAAAAACATGTGTGAGAGTTGATTTTGAGTGATTTGAAGGAGAATTGGCTTTGTAAGAACTTTACAAAGTTAAGGTTGTATGGAATGACTTGGGATCTTGTGAAGTAAAGAGAGATTTATATTTTTGAGCTTTCTAAGAGTTTAATTTCAGATCTACAAGTAAATTTTTGAGGGTTTGTGACTACAAATGTGATTAATGTATATTGTGAGTTTGAGCTAAATTGAATGGTTTAATTAGGAGGCATTAGAATTCAAGAATGCTAAGATCTCAAAAATTGAGGTTTGAAGATCAATGAGAATTTGCCAGATATTTAGTAATTTGTCAATTGGATTGAAGTGAGAGTTTTTTATATAGATAGTAGAAAAGATTTTCTATATGTATATGTATTTTGAGAGTGATTAAATGGTGCAAATAGAAATTATTTGTATTGGAAAATTGACATTAGGATTGGAAAATGGGGGTAACTGATACCCGAGTATAAATTTAATCAAAACTTTTGGTAGGTATCTTAGATTTCTTTTAAATTTCTTGTGTGTGTTGTCAACTAGATTATTGAAAGGTATGAGAAATTTGGATCAAGATCAATAGTTAGATTATTAGCCATTGTAGTTTAAATCTGCTATAGGATTTGTTAGGATTTGGATAGGATTTGTTAAGGTTCAATTAAGATTTGGTTAGGATTGTTAGGATTGTTTAGGATTTGTTAGGATTTAACTATGATTGTTTAGGATTTATTTAGGATTTGATTAAGATTTAGTTAAGATTTGACCAGGATTAATTAGGATTTAATTAAGATTTGACCAAAATTGACTAGGATTTAATTATGGATTGATTAGAATTTAGTTAGGATTTGATCAGGATTGACTAAAATTTAGTTAGGATTTTATTAGGATTTTTTAGGATTTAATCAAAGTTGATTAGGATTTAATTAGGATTTGATCATGGTTGACTAGAATTTAGTTAGGATTTTGTTAGGATTTTTTAGGATTTAATCAAAGTTGACTAGAATTTAATTAAGATTTGATCATGATTGATTAGGATTTAGTTAAGATTTGATTAGGATTGATTAGAATTTAATTTAGGTTTGATTAGGATTTGATTAGGATTAACTAGAATTTAGTTAGGATTTTATTAGGATTGACTAAGATTTAATTAGGATTTGACCAAGGTTGACTAAGATTTAGTTAAGATTTGATTAGGATTGTTTAGGGTTTAATTAAGGTTTGATCAAAGTTGACTAGAATTGTTTAAAATTTATTCAAGATTTGATTAGATTTTAGTTAGGAATTGACTAGGATTGATTAGGATTGTTTAGGATTTAATTAGGATTTAATCAAGATTGTCTAAGATTATTTAGAATTTATTTAAAATTTAAATATAATTTATTTAAGATTTGACTAGAATTGATTAGGATTTAGTTAGAATTTGATTAGGGTTGATTAAGATTTAGTTAGAATTTGATTAGAATTGATTAGGATTTAATTAGAATTTGACCAAGGTTGATTAAGATTTAGTTAAGATTTAATCAGGATCGATTAGAATTTAGTTAGAATTTGACTAGGATTTTTTTAGGATTTGATAAGGATTTTGTTAGGATTTAGTTAAAAATTGATCAGGATTTGATCAAGATTGAATAGATTTTAATTATGATTTATTTAAGATTTGATTAAGATTTAATTAGGATTTGATTAAGACTTGTTTAAACTTTGACTATAGGTGTTAGGACTAGTTATTGTTATTTCTTTTTATCTTCTATAGTTAAATGTCCAAAGCATTCTCAAGTAAGACTTCACGACATATGACATATTTGATAAACCTGATGTGAAAAGCTTGAGGTGGAAGGTAACTGGATTTTTTTATCTATTTGAATTATGGAGAAGGAAGGCAAGAGAATGGAAGGAGGGGCTATGGATGGTATTTCAAGTGGAGCTACAAGCAGAAGTATTAGTAGACGATAAGGTATGTATTTTGATTCCAACTTTGTAAGCATGTTTGAAGCATTTGCTTTCTTCATACAATAGCAATAGATTAAAGATTGCAAAGAAGGTATGGCAAACAAAGTATTACAGGCAGTTATGGACAAATTTGATCAATTTGAAGGAAAAGATATTATAAGATATTTAAGGTATTATATAAGAAAAATAGAATTGAAGCGTGTTTTTAAAAAGAAGATAATTCAATTATTTAAATTGGCTACTGCACCAGAGATAAGGAATCATGTGAAGTCTATTATAGTACATGTTGGAGGTTCATGGGAGAAATTTTTTCTCAAATATTGAAGGATGAATATTTTCTAGAAGACAATGAATAGATTATAAAGAAGTTGTTTTTTGAATGGATTGAAAGGCCTAAGAAGGATCTTCAAGCAACAAAATTATTAAAAAAATTTGAAAGATAATATTCTCACTTATCAAAGAAGGAGAGGCAATTGTTGGATCTAAGTAAAGTAGAATTTTTTTTTCAAGCGGCTGATGGAGAGCTGCAAGAAAAATTAGAAGTATTGCTTGAAGATAAAGAAGAAAAAGAAGGATTGATATCAAATTGAAAAGAAGTAGAAGAGGCAATAGGATTGCTTACAAAAAGAAAAGGAGAAAGGATAGGATAGGTATTCAAAGATGATTGTAAGCATCTAAGATAAAATTGCCTACCAACTATTCTACATCTATGATTCAACCTTCAATGTTTACATCAAAGAAAGAAGAATTGAGTATGGATGACATCATATATGAAATGAGAGATTTACAAATAAAATTTATAAAACTTGAAGATAAGGATCAATCATTAAAGATATCAATAAGACAAAATTCAAGACCAATGGAAGGTATAGTGCATAGATGCATGTGGTGTGATAGTATGGAATATTTAAGAAGGAAGTGTGAAGATTTTACAGAGGCGCTACGTAAAGGAGTTATTTTTTTTAAAGATGGTATGATACACTTGAAAGAAAGTGGAAATACATTAGAAATAAATTTTGGTAAAAAAAGAATGAAGATATTTGCGAGAGATGTTTTTAAAGTGCATAAAATTTCAAGTGAGGAAGCATCAACATATTGGGCGGAAGCAAATCAAAGCAAATATTTAAGTATAAATCTTGAACTTCCAAGAGAATCTTGCTCTTTGTAGACAAGTGCGATGAATTATGCTGAAAAGGAAAAATTTACTGCAAATAATTTAAAACGTGTTGGTGATAATATTTGACAAATTACTAGATAGAATAATCCACTAGATGGATTATCAATGCATGCTCATATTGCAAGGAGTCAACATGAAGCAAAACAAAGAAAAGATGAAAATAATGAAGGGCCATAAAAAAAAACCACAAGAAGAAATAAAACAAGACAACAAAAAATGATTATGGTTTTGAGATTAGTTTGATATCAAAAGATCTATATAAAAAGAAAAAATGGCCTATTGATATTAAATATGGATGGATGATAAGATCAGCAAAGAATTCAAAGGAAGATTTATATAGAATTTGTCCAAATATCAAGGTGATAATAGGAGATGTTATGTATAAACAATATTTTTTGTAGAAGAGATGTCTACATATCCTATTATATTGAGACAACCATATATTACCACCACACGAATGGAGACAAAGATAATGGATGATGGTTTAGCTTATGCAAGGATAAGAAGCCAAGATGGAATGAGAGTATGACTATTTGTATCAATCATGAAAAAAATTGTGATAAATTGAGAGAGAAGCCATTATCAAATGAGAATTTTGAAGACCAAATGAGGATTTTTACCACACACCATTGTAAAGCGGGATTGCAATGCATTAGAAAAAGAAATACTTCTGCTTAGTTTAAAAAAGAAGGTAATATCTATTGGGCTTATTGGATTGAGACAAGATTGTATATTATCTTTTAAGACTACTAATAAGATGAAAAAGATAGATAGATGTTATATTAAAAATATGGAGCAAATGTTAAAAGAAAGTAGAGAATTGATTGAAGACAAATTTATTTCAAGAGCATTTGAAGAAATTGGATTTATAGATATTATGAAAGAATTAAGTTATTTGTTATAATATAGATTATAAAGAGAGAATAGAGTTATTAATGTATGTTCAAAAAAATATTATGATGAAATTCAAAAATTTATAAAACTTTTAAGTCACCAAGAGGTGTTAAGGACATGTTTGTCAGAACCTTCTAAAACATTCTAGAAGGTTTTTAGAACTCTCTAGAATCTTTCAAAACCTTCTAGCATCTTCCAAATAGATAGAAGTTACTTGAGAAGCTTCTTAGTTGATGGAAGTTGCTTGAGAAGCTTCTTAATTGGTGGAAGTTGCTTGAAAAGCTTCCTAGGTAGGAATATATATTGGAGTCAAGGTTGAAGAGTTCTTCAGTCTCAACAATACATCTCTTGGAACTCTAGCTCACCTCTCTGGTGTTGTTTTTATACTCATCTGATTAACCTAATTCTTGCCAATTCTTCTTAAACTTCTTCTTTAGACTTCCAGTCTATATTCTGCGTCCATGACAGTTTATCGAGACTGCCCTTCTATCAATATCAAAGCTTAATTCTTTGAGGTAGAGAGTGGACTATCCTTCTCTTTGGACATATTTGAACATCCTAAAGATTGCAGATTATCCTCCCTTGGATTGATATTGATTTCTTCTTCTTTACTTAGGATGGCTAGTAGAGAAGACATTAATATGGTAGAATCTTTGGAATCAAAGTTAGATGCGATTATCAATGCCCTAAATGCTCTAGGGGTTAAAATTGTTGAAATTGAAGGAAATTTTGCTAAGCTCCTTAGAGCTACAAGAGTGGAAGTGGCTCAGACTATAATACAACTACTTTTAGCTAGTGAAGTATTGCCATCTATATCTTAACGTGAGAATTTGATTACATCGTAGTACAAAGAGCCTCAAGTCAGTCTTTCAGAGAAGTTTGATAGTACGTAATTAAAGTTTTGTGGTTTTGTAAACCAAGTTTGATTGGTAACATTCTTGCAATTAGAATACTATTCAATCGAGGAATCATGAGTTAAATTAGTGAAGACATTGCTTACTAGACAAGCTTTGTCTTGGTTTGCCGTCCTATTTGAGAAAAGGTCTTCTCTTGAGTAATTTTGAGATCTTTCTACAAGCATTCAAGGAGGCATTGGGAGAGCATGATAAGGCTCAATGAACAACTACTAGGATTTGTTCTTTGCGTCAAGGATCACTCTCTACATCAATTTACGCATCGGACTTCAAACAATTCGCTTATGATATCAACGGGGGAGAAGAAGCGCTGGTGAGTCAATTTTATTGGGGACTCAAAGATGACGTGAAGGATTTATTGCTATCTCTATCTGACCCTCAAATACTCAACAAAACAATGAGCCAAGCGATGAAGTGTGACAATTGGCTTTTTCAACAACGTCAAGACCATTATTCCAAAACTACATGGTATCCAAGAGGAAACCAATTCTACTCGTCTGCTCCTATCAAAAGTATAGAAGCTCAATCTAAAACAAAAGACATACAAATCAATACAATATGTTTCAAGCCCCTCACAATTGAAAAAAAGAAGCGATGATTTGAACAAAATTTGTGCTTGTATTATGGAGAGGCAGGCCATAAAGCCAAAAATTGTCCTAGAAATCAGACGCCTCGAACAACAAGACTCAGGAGTACGAGCATGCAGGTAAACAAGGATGCCTAGCTATAATAGAGACCGTGCGCTTGGACATCTCAACACCCCAAATGAATCAAGGTTCCTTTTTCTCAGCTCAACCTTCTCATTGCTTTACGATATCTTTATTTCTTGATATTCAAAACTGGAAACCGATGCTCTATTTGACTCAAGAGCATCTGCTTGTTTTTTAGATGAAGAGTTTGCCAAGTTTTACAAATTTTTTCTTAAAAAGAAATCAAAGCCTGTCCATATAGAAGTCATAGACAACCAACCTTTGTCTTTTGGCAATGTTACTCATGAAACTAAAACGTTGAAGGTATGTCTTGAAAATCATGAAAATAGCATTGTATTTAATAATATCAAGATCCTTTCATATCCAATCATTTTGAAGCTATGTTAGCTTAATAAGTATAACCCATTGATAGATTGGACGTTGCAAAAAGTGATATTTCCAATAAAACCCTTGAAAGTGGAACCTACCAAGATAATATCTAAAAATAAATCCTTATTCATAGGTAAGAGGACATTCATGAAGGAAGCTAAGCATAATACACTTCTTGTCATCTTCGCAATGCTAGCTCGAGAAGATGCAACTCCGACTTTGATTATTTTGGAGCAGTATGAAGAATTCAAGGATGTCTTTGAGAAAAAAAATGCTGATATGCTATTAGAGCATCGACCGTACAATTGTGCTATAGATCTCCAAGAGGAAGCATAACCACTATTTGGCCTAATCTACAATTTATCATAAGACTAGCTCTTGGCATTGAAAAATTATATTGAAGAGAATCTTGCAAAGAACTTCATTTGGCATTCTAAATCTCCAACAAATGCACCTATTTTCTTTATGAAGAAGAAGATGGCTCATTATAAATATGCGTGGATTATCGGGGCTTGAACAAGATCACCGTGAAGAATCGATATCCATTATCACTAATATTTGGACTCTTGGAGCAACTTGGTGAAGCCAAAATATACACTAAGATAGATCTTTGTGGAGCTTACAATCTTGTATGAGTAAAGGCAGGAGATAAATGGAAGACAACGTCTTAAATGAGGTATGGACATTTTGAATATAATATCATATCTTTCAGATTGACCAATGCACTAGCTATATTTTAATATTTGATGAATGATATTTTTTGAGAATATTTGGACAAATTTGTTGTTTGTTACCTTGATGACATTTTGATCTATTCCAAGAATGTTCAAGAACATGAAGGTCATATGAAGTTGGTGTTACAAAAACTTTGGAATGAGGGATTATACGCCAAGTTAAAAAAATGTATATTCTATCAATTAAAGGTAGAATTTTTTGGTTATATTAATTTAGACGAAGGATTATTGATGGATTAGAAGAAGATTCAAGCACTAATGGATTGGGCAATATTAAAGACAATATGGGGCGTGCAATATTTTCTTAGATTTTTCAACTTCTATTACATTTTTATCAAGAATTACTCACAAATTGTAGCCCTATTAATGTGATTGATATCAAAGGGCAAGCTCAAGTGGAATATCCAAGTACAAGAGGCTTTTCAAGAATTAAAGTCATTGTTTACAATAGCTCCTATCTTAATACATCTTGACTTTACAAAGGCCTTCTATTTGAAAACAGATGCTTTTGACTTTGCACTAGGAGCTGTATTATCATAGATGGAGAAGGATAATAAACTTCATCCGGTTGCATTCTACTCAAGGAAGTTTTCAATAGCAGAAATCAACTATGAAATTCACAATAAGGAGCTACTTGTGATAGTTGATTCTTTCCAAGAGTGGTATCATTTATTAGAAGGTGCTATACATCTGATGATTGTATATATAGATTACAAGAATTTAGAGTATTTCACAACAGCTCGAGTTTTGAATCATGGCCAAGCTCGATGGAACATGTCATTATCTCGATTCGACTTCATCATCACATATTAGCCAAAAAGGCAACAAAGACTATTAGATGCATTATTGAGGAGATCATATCTAGCTTCCAAGGTTAGAGATGCAATATTTGATCAGTAGTATACAACTTTACAACAACCAAAACGATTTCGCCTCTATACCACCTCCATGATCATGCCAATTAATGCTGATTTTTTAAAACAAATTTGTGGAACATCAACTATAGATTCATTAGTCTTGGATGTGAAACAATACTTTAACAAAGACAAGTTTAAGATTGAGGATGGTTTATTATATTTTGAAGATCGACTATACATTTTAGAAGGACTAATTTGACTTTATATTCTTCAATCTCAACATGACTTTTTGGCCGCAAGTCATTTTGGATTCAACAAAACAATGGAACTTATTTTCCAAGACTTTTGGTGGCTTCAAATGTGAAAGATAGTAAAGAACTTTGTGCTATCATGTGATCTTTGTTCAAGATCAAAGAATCCTCGACATCGCCCTTACGGGCTTTTATAACCTCTGCCAATTTCAAAGCAACCGTGGTCTTCAATATCTATGGACTTCATCACAGATTTGTCACCTTTTATAACATTTGATGCAATCTACGTTGTCGGGTAGAGAGAATTTGCCTTGGAAAAACGCCGAGTTGCTAGCTGCTACTAAAACTAGCAGGGAACATGAGAGGAAGTCGTGCAAGTATCTTCTATACTTGCATAATATTTGTTCAAGCTTTCAAATTATATTTGTATTATACTTGTATAGGACTTGTACAAATATAAAGTATAAATACTTGAATAATACTTAAATAAATACTTATATAATACTTTTATAAATACTTATATAAGTACTTATATAAAATAGTATATAATCCTTGGTATAATACTTGTACAAATACTTATACAAATATTATATATAATACTTATAAAATACTTATATAAATATTTGATATAAATACAAGTATATATACTTATATAAAAGGTATAAGCAAAGTGTGTATATATTCAAGTATACCTCAAAATACAACCGCATATGAGGAATACAAGTTATACAATAAGCTGAAACTAAATAAATCACTAAAAATTCATCCAAAAGTCAAATCAAGCGTACTTATAGCCTATGAAAATCAAATAATCCATTGTAAAACATATCAATATTTCACAAATAGATGACTTACCGTTTAAAAGTAATGGCTAAAAGAAATAGGTACCAAAATTTCCCAACAAGTGCAAAGGTAGCAAAGCTCCTCATCACTTCAGCCTTTGTTGTGATTACTTTCCTTCTCCAAATTAGGCATGCAATAGCTTTTTAGAAAGCTCACTCCATCATCTAACTTGTTTTAAAATTTCGCATGTATGCCTCTCAAACTCCAGATTTTATAGCTAGTTGTTTCTACTCTTCAAACCCTAGCAACAATTTGCCCTATTGACACTTCACGGCTTATTAAACTTTTGTCAAAGCTCCAAATGTATTGATTTTTGTTTTCAGGAAAAGCTTACATAAGATACTATAAGCATCTAAAATATCAAAAAGGTTGAAGATATTTTCCAACTTGGGTGGTTGAACAAAGTCTCTACCCCTCTTCATCGGATGGTAGCAAACCCTTTCCCACTCTCAAGCTCACAACTTTTGCTCTCTAACTCTAAATGCTACAAGAAATGTCTTGATAGAAAGCTAGTACAATTTTCCACACTTCCTATGTGTTTCACTAAGAAAGACTTTAAATCAAACTTGCAGTGGCAGATCGAAGTTTCTGCCATCACCTTTTAATAGCAGCAGACATCACTCTACTAAAACAAGCATAACTTTTTGTTCACAACTCCAATACAAGTAAGTGAGTAGGTTCTAGAATCCTCACAACTTGAAAAATACACACCTCAATTTTCATTACAAACGCTTCTATCTCCTTGGAGCTATCTCTCTCCAAAATTCACCACTCAAAACTCCTCAAACCCTAGGTCTAGCAAGAGGAGTATATCTCCCTTTTCTTCCATATTAGACTATGACATGCCCACATGGGCAGCCAAATCCTATTGGATAGGCCCTATTTATCCCAGGCTCTTCTTTTTTACCCCTCACAAGGTTCATTCTTTCTCAAAAGTCAACAAAAAAGGTAAAACAACCTTTTCCTTTCTTCTAATTACAAAAGAGTCTATTCTAGGATATAAATAAGGTAGGAACAAAACAAATAGCCATCTTAATTTGCTAACTAAGTGGCTATAATAAATCCTCTCCATATAATATCTTCTAATATAACTTCTATCACTCATACATATATTAACAATAGATATAAGGTATATAATATTTTTATACACTGCACGTAAATGCAGTATGACAACATGGTGGTAGATTGGTTTACAAAGATGACATATTTTGTTCCATGCAAAAAGGTAACTTTTGGTGAAGAAATAACAAGATTGTTTATTGACAATATATATTGCTATCATGGTTTATCGAATGATATTATTTTGGATTGAGGGCCTCAATTTATATCAAAGTTTTGGAGATCGCTTTTTGACATAGTAAAGATAGATATCAAACTCTCTTCTGCCTTCCATCCTCAAATTAATGGTCAAATAGAGCGAGTCAATCAAGTCTTGGAGCATTATCTATGATGTGCAATCAACTATCAACAAGACGATTGGTCTATATATCTACCATTGGCGGAATTTGCCTACAACAATTTGATCTATGCCTCAATCCAATAAACATTTTTTTTTACAAATTATAGATATCATCCAAAACTTAATTTGTTGGATAAATCCAAAGATGAAAATCCAAGAGATGAAGATCTTACAAAGCATTTAATGGAAATCTAAACCACCTTGAAGCTTCAGTTACAGGTAGCTCAAGACTCGTACAAAGCTTTTGCAGACAAACTTTGAAAGGATTGTCTTACTTTTCAAATTGGAGATAAGGTTTGGTTCTTGCAACAAAACATCAAAACCACTCGATCTTGTGATAAGTTGGATTATAGGAGGTTGAGACCATTCTGCATTCAGGAGCAAATCAATCCGATGGCTTATCAACTGAAATTATCCACATCCATGAAGGTACATCCAATCTTTCATGTTTCTCTTTTAGAAGCTTATAGCAAATCAACTTTACCGGATTGGATACAACTACCACCACCTTGTATTGAAATCAAGGACCACGTGGAATATGAGGTGGAACAAGTCCTTAATTTGTGATGGAGATGAGAATAGTTGGAGTTCCTAATTAATTGGCGTGGCTATGATGTAAATGAGCGGACTTGAGAGCTAGCAAAAAATATAACAAATGCACCGCAAAAGATATAGGAATTCTATCAACATTATCCTAATAAATCAAAAGTTGGCTACTAACAAAGCATGAAGATGAAGCCTTCTCTAGAGGAATGTATATAAGTGCAATCTAAGTCTTATTGAAACATAACTTATTGCGTTTTATTTTCTTGTAGTATCAAGATATCTAATCTCAGGATATATTTAGATATGACTAGTGAGAATGTGGATACTGTATTAGTGGTGCCATCTCAATCGAGTAGCTCACAACATCGACCTCAAGATGAAGAATTAGAAGAGCCAAGAAGAAATTGAAGAATACTAAATAGCAGGTCATTTGTAATTGTCTTTGAAGTTGAACCAGCTCATGTAAATAGTGGCAAAGCAATATTTTCAGGCCGTTTCTATAATAAAAGACACAAAAGTTCAGGCGTGGTCTCAAGTGGAAGGTGTTGGTCATTATTGGTGGCTATAAGGATCCACGAATCATCTACCTTGTGAATGACAGATAAAGTATATTACAGAGACTATGCGTCAAATCTTTGATTTTCTATGTTTGTAAACATATATCTCAAATGGCTTCTTAGAGACCTCGAAGCAAGAGGAGGAGGTGATGTCAAGGACATGCTTGTCAGAATCTTCTAGAACATTCTAGAAGGTTTCTAGAATTTTTTAAAATCTTCCAGAATCCTTTAACATCTTCTAAGTAGATAGAAGTTGCTTGAAAAGCTTCTTAGTTAGTGGAAGTTGTTTGAGAAGCTTTCTAAGTAGGAATATATATTGGAATCAAGGTTGAAGTGTTCTTCAATCTTGACAACACATCTCTTAGAACTCTAACTCACCTCTCTGATGTTATTCTTGTACTCATTTGATTAACCTAATTCTTACCAATTCTTCTTGAACTTCTTGTTTAGACTTCTAGTCTATATCCTGCGTCCGTGATAAGAGGTACATGTTGAGACTTAATATAAATCAGTGGAGAAAAAGGTTAAATCAATGGCATTGCCATTACCATTGGATTATAAAAAAAGGGTGAAAGGAGTAGCTACACAACCAAATTTAAGAGATCCTAGGAAGATAGGGCATGAATTTTCAGATGCTATATCAGATGGATTAAAGGTTGGATGTGTTGGATTTTTGACAAAATATGAAGAAGAATATTTTAAAGAAATACTTTCACAACATTGAAAGGCTTTTGTATTTGAAACACATGAAATTAGATGTGTTGATCCAAGTATTGTAACACCTATGGTTATTTTTACTATTCCTCATGAACTATGGAATTTAAAGCCAATTCTAGTGCAAAAAGTATATTTATCAAAATTAGTAAGTTTATTCAATAAAAAGATTAAAATAGAGATTTTAAAACTATCTATTGCACCTTATTCTAATTGATGGTTTACAGTATCAAAGAAAAATGGAACAATGAGGTTTATATAAGACATGCAACTTGTGAATAAAGTGACTATTAGAAATATAGGTTCAAGTCCAATTGTGGATGAATTTGCAAAAGCATTTGCAGAGAGAGCAATCTATTCAATGGGAGATCTATACTCACGTTATGATCAATTCCAATTGTCATTACAAAACAGAGATTTAATTACTATGAAGACTCCATTGGATTTAGTAAGAATGTATATATTACTACAAGAGGCTACTAATTCAATAGCTTATATGATGAATGTAATAAAAAAAGTATTAAGAGACTTTATACCAGAAAAAATTATGCCATTCTTAGATGATATTCCAATTAAAAGATGTACAGAAGAGAAAAAAGATGAAACATTGGATCAAAGGAATTGTAAAAGATTTGTTGCAAATCATATTATGGATTATGAAAAGATTTTATCACGGTTGGAAGAGGTACATTTGACCTTATCAGATACTAAATCTATGTTTAAGATAAATGAGATACTTGTTATTGGGCACATGTGTGGTTCTTATGGACATAAGCCAAGTATTGAAAATATAGATATTATTAAAAAGATGAAAGAATGTGCAAATACAATGAAAGTCAGAAGATTTTTAGGAGCATATATTTTCTATCATATATGAATATTTTATTTTACATATCTAGCAAATCCATTATATGAGTTGCTAAGAAAGAATCAAAAATTTCAGTGGAAAGAAAAACAGAAAAGAACTATAGAAAAATTGAAGGAACTTCTTTCATTACCTCCAACTTTGAAGAAAGTGGATTATAAATATGGAAGGCCACTAATATTGACAATTGATGCAAGTCCAATTGAAATAGGTTGGACAATTGGACAAGATGATGAACAAGGGAAGATATGTAGTAAGATTTAGAACAAAGGTTTTGAATATTAGACAAAGGGCATATGCACAAATTAAAAGAGAGTTATGGGATGTAGTAATAGCTATGAAAAATGAAAAAGAGTATTTGATAGGAGCTTGAATAGTTATAGAAACAGATTGTCTATCTTTATTGGGCATGATCACAAGTTGTTCAACTCTTGATATTGTTATATCAAGATGGATAGCATATATTAAATCTATAAATCTAGAGTTTAAGCACATTTCAAAAAAAGATAATTCAGTTGCAGATATGTTATCGAGGGTGAGGTATTATGATGAAGAATATATGATAGACTTAAATGATCATGTGGACACAAAATTTTATACTAATGTATTATCATAGAAAGAAGGTGTATGTTTAAATATACCATTGGAATCTTTTTTAAGAGATTTATATGAAGGTGAATGAGAAGATGTTAGGGAGTATCTAAGTACATTAAAGCAACAAGAAGATTGGACAAATAAAAAATTTAAAAAAATCCGTAAAAAAATCTATGAATATTTTTTATACGATAGATATTTATGGAAGCATCCAAAGAAAAGAAGAGAAATATCACAATAGATGATATGTGGTTTAGAAGCTCAACAAAAGATTATTAAAGAGTTTCATGAGAGTTTGTGGGTAGGGCATAGAGGAATTTGAGCAACTTTTATTAAAATAAAAGAAAGATATTGGTGGAAAGGCATATACAAAGATATGGTAGATTTTATAGAATCATGTGAGACTTGTCAAGTTTATTCTAATATTTGACATCGACATGAATTACATCCAACTTATTCTCTAACATTATATTATAAAGAGGTAGTGGATTTAGTGGCAATGCCTATGGAACTTGGATAAATAAAATATTTGGTACTTGCATGTGAAGATTTATCAAATATGGTTGAAGAACAAGCATTAAGAACAAAGAGCACTAAAAGTATATATTGATTCTTCTTAGAATACATTATTTGTTGTTATAGTTGTATTGGAAAAATTGCTGCAAATAGAGGTGAATGGGATGCAAAAGAAGCAAGAAAATTCTTTGGTAGATTGAAAATTAAACTTTCTTTGACAACAATATATAATCCAAAAGATAATAGAAAGAGTGAGCATGGACATTTATCTATTATTAAGGCATTAGTAAAAGCATGCAATGGCAAAGTACATCAGTGGCTAAAGCTACTACCATTTGCATTATGGACAGATCTTACAACTCATAGTATAGTAATAGGTTATATACCTTCTGAATTAATGTATGGACACAAGTCAATAATGCCAATGAAAGAATTAGTGCTTACATAAAAAATATTATCTTGAAAGGATGATTTTAATAGAGAGGATCTTTAAGCATTACGGTGTCATGAAGTAAATACATCCATATATAGAAACCTAACTTAATTATTTTTTCTTCAAAATTTTATTAAGTTCTTTCTTTCTTCTTACCAATCTAAGTTTTTATATAGTTTAGAAAAAATTTCTCACTTTCTTTCTTTTTCTTTGGTTAAATTTTTACCTTATCTTTAATCTTAACTTTAACTTTGATTTAGCCTTGAAACTTTCTTTTATTTCTTTTATCTTTTTTCCAATCTTAGATTTTAGTAGATTCAGGGTTATATATGTAGATATAAGGAGTTTTGACTTTGAGGTTGAATTTAGGATTTTACCAAGGATAAATAGTAGATTTGGATGTCAATAGTTGGCTACCATTAATAGTGCTGACTTAGAGGATTAGATTTGGTGTTTTTATAACTTTAAACTATTAATTGTTGACTTGGACTTTGAAGACCTTGGCTGCGACTTCTTTGACGAGCTCGGAGGAGAAGAAGACAGGATTTTTTGGCAAATCCTAAGAAATATTGAAAGAGAGCTTCTTCTTGGCATGAGTTTAGGTGGTAGAAACGCAAGATTCGGAGCTTAGATGAGAGAGATATGCTTGTTTGAACTTAGACTACTAATATGACACCTATTGTCACTTTTTAAGGTATATTAGAAGTTTTAAGACACTAGCAAGAAATCAAGTTGCATTAGAAACTAGACTTCAAGCTATACATTTTACATCCAAGAATTGATAGAAATGAGTTTAAAATGAGTGAGATATGGCTAGTTAAACCCAGCAAACTAAACTAGGGTTTTGAAAAAGTTAGATAAATAGAAGGGTTTGCTTTAAGCTAGAACTTGAGTTTCAAGAAGAATTTGAAGCTCATTTTTTGTGTACATGTTACTTATACTATAAAGAGTCTATGTCTAAAATCTCATATCAATTGAGACTTTGATTAGGGAGTAATGGCAAATTTGTTCTCAGGTGTCTAGGGTTTTGACTTTTAAAAGTACGTGCCAAGGATTTGGTGATATCTAACGACCAGCAATGAATTCATAGCTCAAAATTTTTGTGATAAGGATCAAAGGTATGAGTCATGTTTTCCTAAATTTTGAGCTTATTTGAACGGCTGGATCTTAAATTATGAATTTTCAAGTTTCAAGTTGAGATTTGACTTCTAAAAGTATCTGCCAAGGATTTGGTGTTATCTAACGATCGGCAATGATTTCACGGCTCAAAATTTATGTGACAATAGTCAAAGGTATGAGATATGTTTTCCCAAATTTTGAGCTTATTTTAATAGTTGGATCTTAAATTAAGAATTTTCAAGTTTTGGGTTGAGATTCAACTTCTTAAAGTATCTGCCAAGGATTTGGTAATATCTAATGATTAGCAATGAATTCACGGCTAAAAATTTATGTGACAAAGATCAAAGGTATGAATTATGTTTTCCCAAATTTTGAGCTTATTTGAACGGTTGGATCTTAAATTATGAATTTTCAAGTTTCTAATTTGATTTTACTTATATAATTACTCACTATTATTTTGATGATATCTGGTGATCGGTAATGAATTCACGGTTGAGAATTTTCGTGATGATGACTAAAGAAGTGAACTCTATGCTTCCAAAATTTGAACTTATATAAACGGCTGGATTTCGGTTTATAAATTTCCAAGCTTCTAGTTTGTTGATTTATTATACGCATGGTTTTGTGACTATAAAAGAAAAATTTTAAAAAGTTTGTGCATATTGGATCCAACTTGATTGTAAAGAGGGACCTTGCATCTACCTGAAGCGGACTTTCGCCATGACAACGGATTGAGTAATTAGATAGAAAACCTGATGATATTGAAGTAGCAATTGGAAGATTGAAGGAAGCAAGGAAAAAGAATAAGGAAAGATTTGATAAAAACATATTGATTATGGCCTAAAAAAATAGAAAAAGGTGATTGGATACTAGTCTATGACAATAGTTTGGATAATTAATATAATACATTACAAAAAATTCCTAAGCATTGGTTTGGACCATATGTCGTGATAAAGGTCTAGAACAATGGAACATACTTTGTACAAGAGTTTAATGGAACAAAATTAAAGATACCTATAGCAGGCAAATAAGTCAAGTTATTTAGACAAAGAGGAGTATGTATACATTTTGATGAAAAACAAAATCTATTGAAGGATATTGAAATAAAAGTGGACAAACAAATTGAGGATCAAGAATTAGACCAAGGTAGAGAATGTCACATATTAGTATATAGAAGAAATTTTGGTACATACCGGTGGATAAACAAGTTCAAGGGGGTGGATGTTGTATAGTAACACAGCCATTAGGTAAAAGAGAAAGGGAATAACTATAACATATAAGAACTCAAATAGAAATATTTGAGCAAATTATCTAAAAATTATAGATAATAGAGAAGAAAATAATAAAATAAAATAAAAAGTTAAAAGGCTAATGCTGCCTTTTCATAGGAGAGGCTTCTACTTATTTTGTATAGCCATAAACAAAGCAAAATAAAATATTTTAAAAAAATAAATAATATAGGCATCTTTAGAGAAGAGTTAAGGTGAGATTTAAGAAAATTTTATCTTAAAAATATAAGAGTTGATACCCGGAGTGGACCAGTTATGTGCTTGGATCAGAATCAAATCTTGAGGTACAAAACCACGTGCCTACAATAGGTCGAGGGGTCTTTTGCAAATCGAAGAGTTGGATGGAAGACCAAACTTAAGAAGGCATGTGTGAGAGTTGATTTTGAGTGATTTGAAGGAGATTAGGCTTTGTAAGAGCTTTACAAAGTCAAGATTGTATGGAATGACTTGGAATCTTATGAAGTATAGAGAGGTTTATATTTTTGAGCTTTCTAAGAGTTTAATTTTAGATCTACAAGTAAATTTTTGAGGATTTGTGACTACAAATGTGATTAATGTATATTGTGAGTTTGAGCTAGATTGAATGGTTTAAATAAGAGGTATTAGAGTTCAAGAATGCTAAGGTCTCAGAAGTTGAGGTTTGAAGATTAATGAGAGATTGTTAGATATTTAATAATTTGTCAATTGGATTGAGGTGAGAGTTTTTTATATAGATAGTAGAAAAGATTTTCTATATATATATATATATATATGTATTTTGAGAGTGATTAAATAGTACAAATAGAAATTATTTGTACTGGAAAATTGACATTAAGATTGGAAAATAGGAGTAACTGATATCCGAGTATAAATTTAATCATAACTTTTGGTGGGTATCTTAAATCTCTTTCAAATTTCTTGTGTGTGTTGTCAACTAGATTATTGAAAGGTATGAGAAATTTGGGCCAAGATCAGTAGTTAGATCATTAGCCATTGTAGTTTAAATTTGCTATAGGATTTGTTAGGATTTGGATAGGATTTGTTAAGGTTCAATTAGGATTTGGTTAGGATTGTTAAGATTATTTAGGATTTGTTAGGATTTGACTAGGATTGTTTAGGATTTGTTTAAGATTTGATTAGGATTTAGTTAAGATTTGATTAGAATTTAGTTAGGATTTGATTAGGATTGACTATGATTTAATTAAAGCTTGATCAAGATTGATTAGGATTTAATTAGGATTTGATTAGGATTTAGTTAGTATTTGACCAGGGTTGACTAAAATTTAATTAGGATTTGATTAGGATTTTTTAGAATTTGATCAGGATTGATTAGGATTTAGTTAGGATTTGACCATGATTGATTAGGATTTAATTAAGATTTGAGTAGAGTTGATTAGGATTTAGTTAGAATTTGACCAAGGTTGACTAAGCTTTAGCTAAGATTTGACTAGCGTTGTTTAAGATTTGTTTAAGGTTGGCTTAGGATTTAGTTAAAGTTTGACCAAGGTTGACTAAGATTGTTTAGGATTTATTTAGGATTTAATTAGGATTTTTTAGGATTTGATGAGAGTTGACTAGGATTTAATTAGGATTTGATCATAGTTGATTAGGATTTAATTAGGATTTAATCATGGTTGATTAAGATTTAATTAGAATTTGATTAGGATTGATTATGATTTAATTAAGATTTGACTAAGATTGTTTAGAGTTTATTTAGGATTGGATTAGGATTTAGTTACGATTTGACTAAGATTGAATAGGATTGTTTAGGATTTGTTTTGGATTTGACTAGGATTGAATAAAATTTAGTTAGGATTTGATTAGGATTGACTACCATTTAGGTATGGTATATAAGTAGAATATGGAAGTAAAAGCATTATTTAAAGCTTTGAAAATAACTTTTATTTCTACACCAATCTTGTATTGTATCAACTTTTTTAAAATATTTTTTATAGAAATAGATGCAACAAACTTTACTTTAAGTGCATTATTATCACAAATGGAAGTAAATGACAAACTTCATCTAATAGCTTTTCATTCAAAAAAATTTTAGCAACTGAAATTAACTACCAAATCTATATCAAAGAACTTTTTGTAATTGTGGATTCTTTTTAAGAATGATATCATTATCTAGAAGGAGCTTCTAATCCAATTACCATATATATAAATCACAAAAACCTTGAATCTTTCATATCAATACATATTTTGAATTGTTATCAAGTTCATTGAACTATGTCTTTATTAAGATTTGAATTTATTATCACTTATTAACTAAGAAAATAATAAGATTTGTCTAATGTCCTTTTTAAACGTTCTTATCTTGCACCAAAAGAAAAAAATGCAGCTTTTGATTAGCAAAAGATAATCTTGTTGAAGTCAAAACAATTTTATCTTCAAGCAATGAAATCAAAGTTGACTATTGATTCAATTTTTTTCAAGCAAGTTCAATCAAATATGTCTTTAGACCCTCTTATTCATAATATTAAAAATAATTCATCTGAATCTCATAATACTTCTAAATTTAAGTTTAAGAACAATCTACTCTATTTTAAAGGATGCTTATATATTCTAGAGTATGAAGCACAATTATGTACTTTTGAAGCTCATCACAACTTCTTTACAACAAAATATTTTGGATATAATAAGAATTTGAAATTAATATCAAGAGATTTTTTATGGCTTTAAATATAATAAGTAGTTAAAAAATTTGTATAGTCTTGTTATATTTGCTTAAGATTAAAAATTCCTTGCCATCAATCTTACAAACTTTTTCAACCATTATCTATACCAAAACAGCCATGGTCTTCTATTTCTATAGATTTTATCACAAATCTATCAATTTCAAGTTTATATGATTTTATATTCTTGATTATAGATCATTTTATCAAGATGGTACATTTTGTACCACATACAAAATCTATCATAGGTGAAGAAATAGCTAAATTCTTCTTTGACAATATCTATCACTATCATAGATTATCAAAAAAAATTATATCAAATAGAGGAATAAAATTTATATCAAAATTTTGGAGAATTCTTTTCAAAATATTGAAGGTGGATATAAAACTATCTTCAACCTTCTACCATCAAACTAATAGACAAATAGAATGGATAAATCAAATTTTGGAACAATATTTGAAATATACCATCAATTTTCATCAAGATGATTGAACAATTCTTTTGCCATTGGCAGAGTTTGCTTATAATAATTTGGTACATTTTTCTATTCAACAATTTTTTTTTTTTTCCAATTATGATTTTTTTAACCAATCATCTATAAGTTGATACTTTTGACTTTTCAAAAGCTGATAATCTTGCAACAAAAGACTTAGGAAATCAATTTTTTAAAGCTATATTATTATACTATAATTCTTTATAGTATGTAAAAACTAGTTAAAATATATAATATATTTGTAAGTCCTAATATGTGCTAGAATGGTTAACAAAGTATTTAAAGGAGTTAATGTGAAAAACTTTATTTTGATTTTTTTAACTTAGTTTGATTATGGTGTTTAAATTATATAGGACCTAAATGTTTAGTATGAAGCCTTGAGAGGAGATTGGGAACTATAGATAAAGAACTAATCTATTAAGAGGCTTATTTGGAAGGATGAAGGCAAAAAATGGATGAATGAAGATAAGGGATGAAGTTTTTTATTCATATTGGTCAATGGTTATGCCTAATAAGCTTTGAAGAGGTTGTCTATGAAGAAAACAAGGATTTTGGTGACTTCAAAGATGGCATTCAAAAATCAGAGACTGGGATTAGAAAGCTTATTTCTTGTATTATAATTTTGGTATAAAAATCAAGAGATTTGGAATTTTTATAAGAGAGGAGTAGGCGCTTGAAATTAAAGTATATAAATTGTATCTACTATCAGTCTTTTGAAGACACAAGGAATTATATGAGAGAGGAATAGGCGCTTGAAATTAAGATATATAAATTATATCTACTGTCACTCTTTTGAAGATATAAGGAATTATATGAGAGCTTTTGGAAATCAAAAAATGCAGCTAGAGAGGTGATTTCAAGATCTACATCTAATATGAAAGAATTACTATATTTAAAGTTTTAAAGAAGGAGATATTAGAAGTCAAAGATAGTAGATCAAATTCCAAGGTAATAATTAGGCTATTTTGTTGATAGTGATGGTTTTTGCCATATCTTGAGCTTTTAGACAAATTTTTGTCTAAATTTTTTTAAAAATATGGATTATTATGTTAAAAAGCTATACATCAAAGTTTCGTAATATTTCAATTTTTAGTTTGTGACATATAAAGAATTTAATATATATATATATATATATATATATATATATATATATATATATATTTGTAAATAAGGATTTGAAGCTATTATTAGGATTTTGACAATATCTAAAGATTGATAATGAATTAATAGTTGAAATTTATAATAGTAGTTGTTAAAAATACATCAATATCTCATATAAATTTTGAATGGATTTGAATAGATGGATTAAAAATTATAGATTATTGAAGTTTGGAAAAAATTCCCTCCCTACAAGAGAATAGAGGTTTTAGAATATTTGTTATATTTTGAGTGTTTTGAAGAAATAAGACTTATATATTGGGTGTAATAGCCCTATAAAAAAGTCTTCTATATAAATTTGGAGATTTTATTATTTTAGATCTTGGTTGAATAATTAATAGCAACCAAAAGCTCAGCGCTTTCTTGAGGCAAATTCTCTCTACTATGGCAACTTACAACAATGAAGGCACAATAAAAAAAAGCTCAAGAATGACAAAAGACCAATGCAAATATCTATTATAAAAAACAACCTCAATTCCATGTTGATAACAAGATATGGCTACTTTGTTGTAATATCAAGACTACTTGTCTTTATAATAAGCTAGATTATTGTAGGCTTGGATCAATTCTAATTTGTAAATAGATCAATTTAGTTGCTTATTAATTATACCTATCAAAGTCTATGAAGATCCATCTTATATTCTATGTGTCTCTACTTGAGCTATATAAGACAACAGATATATAAAAAAGAAGACAAATATCAGTGTTTTTTATAGAAGTGGATAACAATGAAGAATTTGAGGTAGAAGAGATCTTAGATTTGAAGCAATACTGTTGTATAACATATTGTCCTATTTGGAAATGCACCGGGCACTTGGCTGTAGAAGGTGAAGTTGCAGTTCACATACATCAATGACCCTTAACAAGCGTTGTCTGTATACAAAAAATATAATGTGAATATCATATCAAGACTACTTGAATCAATACAAAGTGCTTAAAAATATTCTTCTTGATAATTTCTTCTATATATAAACTCCAATTACTTATTACTTGTTACAATCAAGCAACTAAGAGTCTCTTTACAAGTCTTAATCTAAATCAGTGAAATTCAATAAGTTGTGATTTTTAATCTAATTGTCAACTTAGTGTGAAACTTTACAGACAAATGCAAATACAAGCTTTCTATATGCTCAAAAAGTTTCAATCCAACCTAATTTATAGATTGTAGAAAATTGTTCAAAACCTGCACTGATGTCACTTGGATGTCGGTTTGAAAGTTAATATAGAAATCCTAATAATAATTTCTCCTTTTGTAACTATTAACTTCAGCTAAAATTTGGTATGTAGTTCTATCTTCAAGTCTTCTAATATTGTGCCAATTTTCTCCTTGATCCAACTAATAGATCTCAAGATATTGTAAAAACCCCAACCAATCCTAAACTATCAAATTTCAATATTTCTTTGTATTAAAGACTGAATAAATCCCAAACACACTATTAGATTATTACAATTATTCACTCAATCTTAGCACATTCAATTAATTGCATACCATCAAAATTTCAACTATAGATGTTATACCAATTGCATGGAATAGCTACAAATGCTAGCTCTAATTTTATTGCATAAAAACATAATCTCCCATACAAATCCAGACTTTGAATAGCAATTGCTAAGTCTTCCAAAATCCTATGGCAATAAGCTTAATGTCCTTAGAACAAGTTTCAAGCTAACTCTCCAATTTTAATTGCCAATCTCCAAAAGTCTTGACCGCTTGCCTTTGGTGCTCATTTTTGTGGCTAGAGATCTGATTTCAACCCTATCTCATATCCGATTGACCCATGGGTATCAATATAACTAATTCTAACAATTTTTAAGCTTAATCCTATCCTCAACTTAATCCTAATATCAACCATACTAACTATTTATCTTTTCTATTCTATTTTTATTAACTTATGGCTTTTTAAAAGCAATAATAGAGTTTGTACAACCTAAAAGAAAAATTTAATAACTAACTTTTATCTATTAACTATTAAAATAAAAAAATAATCTAAGAAACTTTTATAAACTTTTTTTTAAATATCTTAAGTTCCTATTGAATCAAGATAATCAAGTATTAAGTATAAATTATTCTTATCCATACTTTTCACTATAAAACCGTGTTACAGCATGACAATGCCAAAACAAGTTAGAATATCTTATACATTAGTATGACGTTGTATTGTGGTTCAACTACCATGTGAAATATTATATATGTATATTTAATATATAATTTATTAGACAACTAAATGAGAGTTATATCAATAGATTTTTATTAATTATAAAGTTTGTTTAGATTGTTAGTTTAAAAGGGATCCATTTAAAAAGACTATTATTGAAGTTTATACAACATTATTTTTTTTTAATAATAATTTTGAAGTTGATTTTATATTAATAATAATTTTTATGTATTTTGAGTTATCTTTGTTAGACATTGGTGATCCTTGAGATCTTGTTTACTTCTTTTATTTAGTGTTTAGAATACATATTATATAAATCTTATTAGAAAAAAGATTGAGAAGGAATTTTTAGTATGAAAAAGAATAATTAGGCCATCTATGTGGATGAACGGAGATGGATGATAGAAGTTTCTACTCATATTGGCCAAAAGTTATGTCTAATGGACTTCAAGGAGATTGTTTGAGGTCATATTAGAGATTAAGATTTGTCTTTTTATAATATTTGAACATCAAAGATTAGGGCCAGTAAGTTTATATTTTTAGCTATGATTTTGGTATTAAAATTAAGTGATTTGGACTTATTATGCAAGAGATATATGTACTCAAAGTTAAAGTGTTGAAATTGTATCTACTATCATTCTTTTGGATATAACTCATACATACAAAAAGCAATAAAAGATCGATGATTAGTATAAGAAAGAGAATTTTTTTTGCTACACTTTTTATATATAATTTGATGAAATATAATCTAAAATATAAGAGATATTGGAAGTTGAAATTAGTGCTTACAATCTTATAATTTAAGCACAAAGGATTGAAGATAGGTGTACCAAGTAGTATAGATCCCATGTGCCCTGGACAATTCTTTGGATCTGAGCATGTTGAACAGTACACAGATGCTCCCATTCCCAAAGCAGGAGAATCAATGTCATCTTTGTTTTTGATTTGCAACGATGAGACTTGCATAAGCTCCTCTGTAGAATAATAAGAAAACGAAATAATCCTAGCCTAAGCAGACATAATGACAATGTTATATGAGATCAAAAAGGAACATAGTATGCTCCTATCAGTACAGAACTGAAAGGTTCCTCTGAACATCTTGGTCTAGAAGCATACTCTTCCCTAGGCACTAAATTCAGTAGAAATTTAGTAATAGACTTCTCAGTGTTTATAAGAAACATAGGTCTAGATGGAGGCATTGTAAGTAATCCTACTTAATTAGTAGTTGTATTTTTAGTCATATTTTGAGTAATTTGATAAATTTTTGATTTAAAACTTTTAAAAGTGTGTACTTTCATATTACAAAATTATACATAAAAAATTTGTGGTATTAAAATTTTGGATTTTTGAGATATGAAAGAAATAGTGCTCATGTGTCTATAAATTAGGGTTTTAAGTACTTTCTACGGTTTTTAAGATATTAGACAATTAAAAGTGAATATATGATTGAATTTTTTTTTGTAATAAAGCTTAAGAATATAATCTATACTTTGGAGAAATTTCATAAAAACTAAATAGTTGCATTGAGAATTATTAAATTCTAAAGTTTATGAAGAAATAAATCCTTCCACTATCATGTGGCGTGATCTTCCATCTGAAAATACATTGGGTACCTTGCTATGGAGAATTTACTTGAAACTTATTGGCAAGAGTCTAATAAGTGATTTGTCTTTAATAAAAGGACAAATAATATAATGATATTATAAAAGATTATTTTTATTGATAAATCCTTTTATATTTAAATAGATTTATACAAAAAGGCTCAAACTGCTACAAAACCTTTCAAAACCTTATTCACCCTCAAGCACTTATTTCTTTTCAAATTTTAAAGTTTAATAATTCCTGATCCAACTATTTAATTTTTATAAAATTTTCTTCAAAATGTAGATAATTCTCTTATTTCAAATCAAAAAAGAATGAACTATAAATTTGTTGCCAATTGTCCAATATCTTAAAATCCCTAGCAGATGCTTAAAACCCTAATTCACAGACATCTAAGCACTATTTCCTTCATATCTCACGAATCCAAAATCCTAATGCCACAAAATTTTTGCATATAGTCTTGTGACATAAATATATACACATCTAAAAATTTTGAGCCAAAAATTTATTAAATTGTCTAAGATATAGCTCAAAACATAACTCAAACGGGGTCACTTATTATTCTTAGCTTACAAGCACTGACTTCTACTCTCAATATCTCCTTCATCCCAATTTAGATTTCATCAAGCTATATATAAAAATTGTAGCCAAAATAGTGCTCTATCAAACCCTAGTTGCCAATCCTCTATTGCATTCTGTACACACAAGTTATGCCTAAAAGAGTGGCAGTAGGTACATTTTTAATACCTTAACTTTGAGCTCCTATATCTCCATGAAAAGTCCAAATTACATAAAATTGCACCAAAACTGACAATCTAGTGTATCCTCGCCCCCTCACATTGCGCTTTCGTTGCGTCTCAACATTCACGTGAGAGATCCCTGCGACAGCGGAGGGTGGAAAGCTTCCCAATCTCGCTCGTATCTCTTCACCAACCATCTCATCAAATCCCGAAACCAACTAGCATGGTCTAACTGAGTAACCGCGCTTAAGTACCAAGACACTTCCTCTCATGTCCTCTTTGCTTCTCACGGATGTGCCGTGTTGATTCGGAAAAGAATGAGCCATTGCGCAGCTATTATCGCTCCTGTCAGACTGAAACACAAAACACATAGGCTGCTTCACGCGGCAACGACAGACATGAGCAAGGCAACTCGCGAATACCTCCGTAAACCTCGACGTGCCACTGCTTGTTCCTCTTGAGCTTGGCAAGCTTCTCTTCCCATTTCTCGCCTCGAGATTCCGCCACTCTCTGCAGGGTGTCCTGAATTCCGGGAATCATGCCCCTCAGTCCACAAAAGTAGATGTGTGCGCCCTTGTCGAGCAAGTAGAACAGCTCCTCGCTGTACTCCTCGATCTTGTCCTGGACGTACATCTTTCCTCCCTCGCTGTTGGTCTGCTCTCGGCTCAATGGAGCAATCCCAGTGCCGGTGGCCACCATGATGTGGGTGGCATTGGGATCAGACTCTGGCAGGAGCATGACCTTCCCAGAAGGGAAGGTGATTTGCACCTTGTCGCCGGGTTTGCAGTCGCACAAAAATTTGCTGCAAATTCCCTTCTTGGCAGGGTCCTCGGCCTGCAATTCTGGGCACCAATACACGGACCGGCGGACGCAAAGACTGGCGGTCTTGCCATCGAATTCATCGCCGTACCTGGAGGATGCAATTGAGTAGAGACGCACGGTGTTGGGCTGACCAGGTTTCTTTGGGTTCTCACCTGGGGGAATGATACCGTAGCTCTGGGCTTCCCAGTAGGGCATCTCACTCCCATGATCAATCACGATGTGGCAGGTCTCGCCGGTAGCGTTGGGGCCGACAATGCGCTCCACCGACTTAACAGTGCCGATGAATGGCTCCTTGTTCTTGAACAAATGCATGGGAGGTTCGGGCTAGCCTTCCAGGTCCGCGCTCAAGGCCACCTTGCTGGCTTGATCAGTGAGGGGAGCAATGGTTACACTGTGCTGAGTGACAGCAGCGCGACGGGAACTGGAGGAACAGCATTGCAGAGATGGAAGTCGTTGGCCTGTGAAGAAGAGGGAGGCGTCGGAAGTGGGGGCAGAGATGACATGGCTGATGCCCACGTGAGCAGCGGGGGTAGCCTGGAGGCACGCTGTGTGCGCCATGGTGAGCGGGCTAATGATGGTTGGTGCCCCCGCAGCAACAACTATTACCAGAAAATGAAAATGAAGGGACTCGGGGTGACAGTAAGGCAAGGGGACGGAGTGTATGATGGTGTGAGAACCATTCAAATTGTTACTTGGGATTCTATGTGGGAGGCTGGGTGGCGGAGGGAGGGATAGGCCGATGCCATTGTTCCACCACGAGTATGTCCGTTTTCTCGCGTTCCCCTTGACGACCAGGTTTGAATGCGGAGATAGGAGAATCTTTTATCCTGTATACCGTTTCTATAGTCTTTCCTCATTCCACATTCTTCGTCTTTACCCTTAGCCTCTACTTGTATCTAAAGTGTTTCCAGAACAGATTCAGTTAGTGTGCATGTCGTAGCACCTCTTAATACGTGAGTCAACTTAGCGGAGGGAAATTTTGCAGCAGAGTTCATCATCCATTGCCCCTTCTGACGTCTCGGAAGCGGTTGCGTTGGACATCCGTCGCAGTACTTAAGCTGCCATAATGTACAGTATCTGTCCACACCAACCATCTTGCCCCTTGAGAATTTTTCCTTTCTGGATGTAGGTGAAACATCTCCTTCGTCAGGGGCATTGCTGTTTAATTTTGTGGCAATCAACAACACTTGTTACAATTTGTGTATGATATAGCCAAGCTCAAGTGAATACATTACACTTGATCAGGTGCTTTGCAGCCTGGTGGCATGTTGCAATTCGCAGTCGAGAAGGATTTGGAAAAGAACAATTGGATTTATATCTATAAGGCTCTAAAATTAAATTTTATTGATTTAATGATGTCCTTGAGACTGTATTGAGCTCCCAACCTGTGTGTCAAATGTCTCAGCAGTCAGGGAAGTACTGACTTGAAGGACCTAAACTACTATAATCTGGTCTTTTGTAGCCTCTACTACACATGACATTGTCATTTTAGATTTTAGCTGCCACTGCCCTCGTCATCTCTGTTTTTCCATTCGTCATCTGACATCAGCAGTTATTCGTCCTGCACCAACAAACATGCACTTGTAGAAGAGTTACTCCTCCGATGTAGGAAACAGCAGAATCATCAGCTCTTCCTCCAAGGCCATAACATGTTCTTCAACCAGGAACTAGCATGCACGGACTGTCTCGCCAAGACATCGAAAAACAACACTTTGGACTTCAAAAATTGCAAAACGCAGCTTTGATGTACTTCAAGCCGAATCTCTGACAGGGTTGTGCAAAAATGAAATGATTATGGGTGATGGGATGCTTACTGTGATGGAATGAGAGTAGGTGGAGAGCCGGAATCAAAAAGCACTTTCCAGAATATTGGCTTCTGTAAGGTCGAGGGTCACCACCGATTTGCCCTTCAGAATACCCTTTGTGCCGGCATGGTTTTCCACCACGAAGTACTCTTTGTTGTTCTTGATGGAGACTTTCGTGATATTCTTGACGTAAGAGAAATCAATGGTGGTGCCGCTGTTGCCGCTTCTGATGGCTATAATCAGAGTATTGCCCGCATCCAGTGTGTGGCTGTCCACCGACACGCTGGCCTTGGACAAGTTCTGAATGGAGCTATCGGCTGCCACCTCCCACATAAACATGACTCCTGTCAGCAGCGCCACTATCACTGCGCACTTCACACCCCACGCCGCAGCCATTGCTTCACCCCTCACAAACAGGTTCTATTTTGAAATTTCAAATCTCACAAAGACTACTTGTTTCTAGTTAATCATCGATCTGGATGGCATTTCAGAGAGCCTTCCTAGGAAATATCTTGCTCACTTGGATTTAAGTCGTGCATAAATCGAACTAACACAAAATTCTTAGTGTGCAGAGAATTGCACCACAATAACGAATGGACAGCTGGTGAATTTAGATGAGCATGAAGAAATGTTTATATAGCACAAGTTCAGGCTGGCTGATAGGTAGAGTTAGTTGATGGTCAATCATAGCCGGCTCCTCTTCGAGATACACAGCAACCATCGCCAGCTGTAGTCACATGATGGAAGTAATATTGACCACCAGATTGGTCAATTGAAAATTGACAGATCTTTGTTCATAAACCACTACATTGCAAACAAGTTTATTTCAAGTTTTTTGCAATCAAGTTTAAGTGTACAAATGAAATAAATTTATACCAGTGCAAAACTTATCACAAACATGAAGTGTAGGGGGAAAAAAAATTAAGACAAGATATTAATGATTTACTAAAAGGACTTAATATGTTTATTTAGATATATTTGAAATCTATTCAGATATAATTAATAATTTTGTGTCTATATCATAAAATATTTAGGAACTTTAGAAACTTGATTACTTGTAGACAAAGAACAAGTTAGGAGGATCACATATTGTAGAAGCTTAGATAACCATTTTAACCATTTGAAAACTTCCATAGTTTTCTTGAAGTTTGCACAGAAGATTCTATAGACTTTTAGAATATATAATATTTTTTAATTTTTTTCTAAATGCTTAAATAAGACCTAATTTTCATTATGCAAATTAATATCTTTTGTTTCTATAAATAAAATCCAAGTCAAAGAATATTTTTATTTTTCCAATACAAGTTTTGAAACTATTGTTTCTACAGTATTATTTTTAATTATCTAATTTGCATCTTTTGTAACTATTAATTTTTTTATTTTTTGTTTGTTTATTATTAACAATAAAAATTATATTAAAAAAATTACATAGAATGTGTAAAAATATTTAAAAGAAATCCTAATAGTATTATATAAAAGATTTAAATTCTATCAAATAATTTAGAAGGACTTTATTATAATTAGAATCTAAAAAAATAATATCCTAATAAAAATTAGATTCGCTAAAAATTATAATAGATAGAATATTATTAACTAAAATAATTCTCTTTAAAAAAGAATTATAATATATTTTTTAATCAAAATCAAATTCATCAAATAACAAGTTATTAAATTGTCCTTTCTATTGAAGAAACACAAGAGGCAAAACACAAATAAGTAGAGATCACCAAGGTTGTATACAAGAGAAGTGTGGAATGATATAACTCTCTCTTCCAACATCCATTACTTATAGAAGGTGGTTGCTGCACCAAAAGACTTCTTCCACCTTTGACTTTTACACACATGCTCCTAGGATCTTTTGGCATCTCTCATACCACGAGGGTATCCAATGATTCTAGGATCCCTTTGGCATCTCTCGTACCTTGAGAGTATCTCATGCTCCACAAGGATATCCTATGCCATGCACTAATTATTCTTATCTAATCTTTAGGATATTCTCTAGTACATACTTTATCCTCTTGGCTTTGACTCTTCTTCTTTGACCGCATTCTAAATTCATAAGATGCCCTCTCTATATGCTAATAGTCAACCTTTGATTATTAATAACTTACCTAAAGTAATATCCTTTACTTGGTAATTTATTCTATTTTTATTATTACTTATTTATTACAACACTCCCATTTTGCTAATTGTCAAAGGCTTTCAAATCTAATTCCTTTGCCAATATATGATGCCTATCCTTCATTAATGCCTTTGTCAACAAATCAGCAAGCATGTCTTCCATAGCATAATACTTCATGTCTATCACTCCCATTACAATCTTCTCTCTTATGAAGTGATGTTGAATGTCAATGTGCTTGGTTCTTGAATGATGCTTTGGATTCTTTGTAAAAACAAGGCATCCTTGATTGTCACACTTCATTGGAGTTGCTTCCAATTGCACAAGTCCAATGTCCTCCAAAACTTGTCTTAACCAAATTGCTTCTATTGCTCTATGGCTTGCTGCCATGTACTTTGCCTCTATTGTGGACCTTGCAATTGTTGGTTGTCTCCTGCAATTCCATGAAATTGCTCCCACTCTAATAAAGAACACATACCCTGTTGTTGACGTTCTATCATTTGTATGTCCTGCCCAATCCATATCACAATAACCATGCAAAATAATATTATTATCTCTAAGGCACAATTTGAAGTCTAATGAGCCTTTCAAGAACCTCATGATCATCTTGATGGTTGTCCAATGGATTGGTCCAGCTTTTGACATGTGTTGACTCACAACACTCACCGCATATATAAGATCCATCCTTGTGTCAACCATTACATACATGAGGGAGTCCACTGCTACCTTGTATAGAACATCTTGTATTTCACCTTCAACTTCAGCAAACTCTTCATCCGTGAGCTTCATCAACTTCAAATTTGCCTCCAAAGGTGTTCCAATAGGCTTGCAATCCTTCATATTGAATCGTTTCAACACTTCTTCAATATACTTTCTTTAGCTCATTGTGATGGTCTTCTTAGCATGATCTCTCACAAATTCTATTCCTAAACAATAGTGAAGCTCTCCCAAATCACTCATCTCATACTTCTTTTCTAATTTTGCCTTTAACCAATCCATCCTTTTCAAGGTATTGGTTAAGATGATCAAATCATCAACATAAAGGATAACAATCAACAAGAAGTCTTTTCATTGCATCACATACATGGAATGATCAGCCTCACTCTTTATAAATCCTTCATTCACAAATAATGTGTCAATCCGTTGATACCATGCCCTTGGTGATTGCTTGAGTCCATACAAGGATTTGTTCAACTTACAAATAAGATGTTGCTTGCTTTCTTTAACAAATCGTTGAGGTTAATCTATGTAGATGTCTTCTTCCAACTCTCCATTCAAGAAAGCCGTCTTTACATCCATTTGATGCATTTCCAAGTCCATTGCTGTCTCAATTGCTACAATGGTTCTAATAGTGGTGAATTTGGCCATGGGAGCATATGTCTCATTGAAATCAACACCAACAACTTATGAGTATCCTTTAGCAACTAATCTTACTTTATATCTCACAATATTCTCCATTGCATCTCTCTTGGTTCTAAACACCCACTTACAACCAATTGAAGACCGATTTGATGGAAGTTGAATCAATTCCCATGTTCCATTGTCCATGAGAGATTTGTGTTCTTTTTTTATGGCCTTCTCCCACTTCATAGCATCCGTGGACTTCATTGCATCACATAAATTCAATAGATCAATAAGGAGTGCAACATTGGCATGTTCTTCATTTATTTGAGGAAAGATATGGTTCTTCCACCATTCACCAAGTAGTGTTCTTTCTCTCATAGAATATCTCCTTTTATTTGAAGAAGATTCACCTCCATGCACTCTTCCAACTCTCTTTTCTCTTAAAGCTTGTTTCTTCTTATTCAAAGGTTGATACTCCTCATCATCATCATCTTCAATATCTTCATTTCCTTCATTGATGGTTTTAACTATACTAGAGACTTTCTTCTCCATCTTCTTTGGCTCTTCACCTTCATCACCATCTTCATTGCCTTCATCTTCTTGTTTTGTTGCTGAAATTGAAGATATGTCCACAAATCCACCATTACTTCCACTTGGATACATCTCCAAGTACTCACAAGCACTCTTAAACTCTAAAAACTCAATATCACGACTTTTGATGATCTTCATGGAATCCAAACACATTAGCCTATATGCCTTGGTACCTTCACAATATCCAACAAACATACATTTCGTACGTTTTGCATCAAGTTTAAACCTCATACAATTTGGTACCTTTGCATAAGCAATACATTTAAAAATCCTCATATCTGAAACACAAGGTTTCTTTCCACTCTAAGCTTCTTGTAGAGTCATTGATGTGAGTGCACTTGTAGGACATCTATTCCTTGTATACACTGTATTTATTATTGCTTCCGTCCAATACTCATGCCCAAGGTTTTGAGCATGAAGCATACTCCTTGCCATCTCCACAATGATTCGATTTGCTCTTTCAGCAACTCCATTTTGTTGTGGAGTGTAAGGAGTGGAGGTTTGTCTTGCAATACCTTGAATCTTCAAATATTCATGAAATTGCTTTGACATGTATTCACCTCTATTGTCCGTGCATAATATGTTGATCTTACACTCAAATTGCTTTTCCACAAGTGCCTTAAATTCCTTAAACCTTGAAAAATACTCACTCTTGGCTTTAAGGATGAAAATCCACACCTTCAATAAAGGTGTTTAAAACATCATCTCCCTCCATTGTCTTCACAAAGCATTCATTTACATCAAATTGTACCTTACAACCATTTGAAATAAATTTGCTCAGCAAAAAAAGGTTCTTCTTCATCTTTGGTACATGTAGAACCTCTTTCAATCTGATGCTCTTGGTTTTATTCTTCACAACAATCTTTACCATAATGGAGCCAATTCCAATAGCTTGTACCATGCCATTGTTTCCTAACCAAATCTTTGTTGCTCGAATTGCTTCATAAGTGTCAAATAAATACTTGTATAAAGTCATGTGCTTGGTAGCACCCAGATCAACAATCCATTTGGACGTGGCAGCCATAGAAGTGCTTTCACTTGCCATGAATACATAGTCATCTCCTTGAACTTCATCACGTGTATTGTTAGTATTTTTTCTATCTCCTTTCTTGGCCTTGTAGCAATTTCGTGCAAAGTGACCTGGTTTTCCACAAATGAAGTAAGTTCTCACATTGCTTCTTACATTGTCATGTTGATTGGAATAGCTACCTTTTTCTTATTTTAAAAAGAAAGCCAAATCTTCACTTTGATGCTCATTTTCTTTCTTTTTGGTCACTTCATATATAAGTCTTGCCGTCACATAGTCCATGGTGAGCTCTTTTATCTTGATGGATTCTAATGCCACAATGAGGTAGTTGTAGGACTTAGGAAGACTCATGAGCAAGCTCATAATAATATCACCATCTTCTAAAGGCTTGTCAACAATTGCAAGTTGGTTTGCAAGAGCCTTTATCTTATTGAAGTGAGCTATAAGGTCTTCACCTTCTTCCATCTTGCAAGTAAAGAATTTCGTGCTTATGAAGAGTATGTTCGACAAGTTCTTGCTCTCATATATGTTGCAAAGAATCTTCCATGCTTTTGCTAGTCCTTTGCAAGAGATGATGTGAGAAAAATTGGCTTTATCCAAATTGGTGGCAATCATACCAAAAGCCTTCTTTTCACGTCTTTTGTAGTCCTTTTGCTCCTTCATATCAGCATCCATGCTTAGAAGGTCTTCACTTTCATCTACAATGTTCCAAAGGTCCAAAGATACCAACAAAAGCTCCATTTTGACCTTCCAATGGTAGAAATTATTGCCTCTAAACTTCTCAATCATTCTCAAACCTTTATTCTCATTAGAAGTCATGTCTAAAGAGTAGTGTATCAAAAATATTGAGAAAAAAAAAGTCTCTATGTGATCAAAATCACCAAAATAATTTTGCACTAGCAAAATCTCAGAATGCCCTCTTATGAATAAAAGAGTGGTTTCTCACTCAAAACACTCTCAACTCAATTTCTATAGCTTCTCACAAGTATGAATACTTTCATATACCTCACAATCACGTTCTTTCATTCTTTCAAGTCACTTCCACATCACATACATAAGGTATGTGAAACAACTTCACCAGCACAAAAGACACTATCAAGGTCTTTTTCAAAGGTCTTACACTTACTATCCAAGGAGTAGAGAATCCACCAAGCAATGTTAGAGATGTATAAGGTCAAAATCAGAACCTCCTTATGGCAAAATCCTAATATCAACAAAATCCCATAAGATCTATTCCACACAAAAGCAACAACAAGAAAATAACTTCAACTTACTTGAATAACACAACAAAGTGTGTGTGGGCACATAACCTATTGAAGAAACACAAGAGGCAAAACACAAGTAAGTAGAGATTACCAATGTTGCATACAAGAGAAGTGTGGAATGAGATAACTCTCTCTTCCAATAGCCATTATTTATAAGAGGTGGTTGCTACCTCAAAGGACTTCTTCTACCTTTGACTTTTACACACATGCTCCTAGGATCCTTTTGGCATCTCTTGTACCTCAAAGATATCTCACGTTCCATGAGGGTATCCTATGCCATGCACTAATTACTCTTACCTAATCTTTAGGATATTCTTTGGTATATATTTTATCTTCTTCATTTTGACTCTTCTCCTTTGACCGCATCCTATATCCATAGGATGCCCTTTCTATATGCTAAGAGTCAATCTTTGACCATTAATAACTTATTTAAGATAATATCCTTTATTTGATAACTTATTCTACTTTTACTGTTACTTATTTATCGCAACACTTTCTACTTTCATAATCTGATCTTATTATAATGATTAGATTTTAAATATTGCTACTAAGATAAAAAAAGATAAAGTCTTTCAATTTGTAGTTACAATTTCAATTTTTTATAATATACTATTTTTATATGATCTTTTTAAATAATAATAAATTTGATAATTATCACCAATATATGTAAATACCACTCATTAACTAACTAGTCAAGTACATTTTATATTCTTACTACTAGACAATTGTGATACTCTAATTCTACTTAATAGAAAGGTCTAATAACCTTTTGTGCCATTGTAAGCTTTCAACTAACAAGATTAAGTATTTCAAAAATTCATACCAAATATCAATATTTATATTCTTATAATATTAACTTAGTTAATCTAAATATATATATATATATATTTTTAATAATTCTATTGCCAATTATTAATGTAAAAGTTTTAATCATACAACCTTTCTATGAACCTTTTTAAATAAATTCTTCATATGATAGTAGATTGAAAGAATTTAAAATAGAAATAAAATAATAATAATATTTTCAACAATAAAATAATAAATATTATAAATATCATAAATAAAAAAATATCTTCTTTATTAAAGAACTAAAATCAAAATATAAAAACTATACATTACAAATTTGATATTCTTACTTCCAAATTATAATATATATCAATTGTAAACAATTTAATTATATATTCAATTTTTTTCATAGTACTTACAAAAATAATCTATATAATATATTAAAATAATAATTTAATCCTACAGGCCTTGTCATCATATAAAAAAAATAGCTTCTAACTTTTTTTTAATCAAAAAGAATAAACTTATCTAATATTATATTTATAAAAGGTATTATTTAATAAGATAATTGTAAGTCCTAAATTACATACTAAAATTTTATTTAATTAATTTCTGATATTTTAAAAAGATGTAATATTATTTATTTATTAATTATAAAAAATAGAGCTTTTTGGTTTAAATTACATATCAAGGCCTTAGATTATTAAATTGGTTTTAATAAAATCTATTTATAAAAATTAGATTCAAAAAAATATTAATTTTTGTTTAAAATGAGGTTATTAGGAAATGTAGAGTTAGTTGGAGTTAGAGTATGATAAAAAAGTGATGGAAAGTTATTCCACTCTTGAAACTACAAAAGATAGTAAAGGAAGAAGATGAAAAATTATTCTACTCTTGAAGCTATAAGAGATGGTGAACGAAGAAGATAGAGAATTATTTTGTTCTTGAAGCCACAAGTGATGGTAAAATAAGAAGATGAAAAACTATTCTACTCTTCAATTGTTAATTCTATAATAACAAATCAAATTAATTCCTAATAAATCCCTCTTAAAGATTAATATTTCTATTACTAAATTAATAAGTTTTTTTACATAAATTTTACCTAATTAAATTATTAGGAACTAAAACTTATCTATTGATTAGTATCTATGGTAATTTATCATTACCTTGTAGGAAATGGATACCAACCATTGGTCTTCATTAAAAATGGAATTATTTGAAAATCATGGGAGATATAGGTTAACCTCTTAATAACAAGTGGTACTAAAAACAATAGTTGGTAGTTAAAAATATTTAGAATAAGATAAAAAGGCATGCAAGTTATACCACTTGTATGGAGTAGCTAGTAGAAAGGCTCCCAAATTAATTATTACTTACAAGTTACAAGCAATAATAATTGTCAATAAATGGCTTGAGGGCTTGGTTATATAAGACCTTTTCAAAGCCTTGTTCTTCATCAATCTATCTATCAACCAATCTATCTATTTATCTCTCTATCTATCTATCTCTATCTCTCTCTTTCTTTCACTTTTAGTTTAAGTCTTTGGCAAAGACAACCTATTGAGGCACCAAAGAGTTGTATTGTTTTGTTTGTTATAAACTTGTGTTGTTAGTTGTTATTTTATATTCCTGTTGGTCTTTTTAGAGCTCACTGTTAATGGAATTATTTTCTTATTTATATATATCCATTACATAGGAAAAAAAAATTAATAAGATTAAGTAAAAGAATCACCAAATTTGAAGTTGAAATAGAAAAGTTATGAAGGTTTGAAAGTTGGAAGGTTTTTTATTGTTGTGGCTGCTTTGCCTTGTGTTATTTTTTCATCCAATTATATTGTTTTTCATCTAATTATATTATTTTCATCTAATAATACTACTTTCATTTAATTATACTTATTTTCATCTAATTTTATCTATTTTCATCTAATAATATTATTTTCATCTAATAAGATTATTTTCATCCTAATATGCCTAATTTCATCTAATAGCATTATTTTTATCTAATAATACTATTTTCATCCAAATATACCTAATTTTATCTAATAGCATTGTTTTCATTCAATTGCTTATTCTATCCATTCTTTTTCATCTGACTACTTCTATTTGTTGATTCTATCTAATCTTTTTCTTTTCTTAATTTACTTTTTTATCACTTATTCTAAATTAAATCAAATGGTAACCATTGCTTGGAAGGTATTATTTAGAGAGTTGAAACTACAAGCACTTGATTAACTAATTAATCATTAAAATAATTACATAATTAGATTCTATTATCTTTTAAACTTGTGTAGTTATTTTTTCTCTTAAATTAGATAGGGAGGAATTTTAGTCTTCATTTTGGTGTGTTTGCTCAGAGGTGGTGCTTTTAATTGTGTAGATGAATGTGGAGTTAGTTAATGGTGATTGATCTTTTTTATAGACTATACTTCTTCATTGTTGTTGTAAACAAATATTTTATTATTTATAGTTTAAAAAAAAAAAAAAATCTATTTTTAAATAGAGAGTGATTTTCTTTCAAGTTTTTATTAATCAATTTTTATGAATTTTTTATTTGACTTTGAAATTTTGTGAGATTGTGTATCTTCATATAAGATTTTTAAAAAGCTATCACATGTTTGATTTGGATTTAAATTAAATGAATTTTTAATTAGAAAAGAGTTCACTGCCTTGGAAGTTTTGTATACTCTTTGTTTAAAAAGGTGTTTTTTAGTACTTGTTGACTATTTTTGATTGAATTATTATAGAATAAAAACACTTAAAAGGTAAGCTTGGAGTGGTATAATTTTCATTGAAATTTCATCAATACTCAATTTGTAGCAAATTTTGGAGTGGAGAGAGGTTGTTGCCTTAGGCAAAATACAATTGAGGTTAGTGATTTCTATTTCTTCAATCATTTACATTGTTGATTTTATATTATACTTTTAAATTTTGTGTTTAAAGTTTTTTTCTTAACTATATAAAATTATAATAAAAAATAATATAAAAAATAAAATAAAAATAAAAATAAAAGAAAATTTAAAAAATAATAATTTAAAGTAAAAAATAAATTAAAATAATTATCTAATTTATTAATAAAACTATACTTAATTAATATTTTTAATTTATTTTTATTTTTATTTTTATTTTTATTTTTTTTTAATTTTATTTATTTATATTTATATTTATATTTTTATTTATATTTTTAATAA
Source organism: Physcomitrellopsis africana (assembly GCA_036785485.1). Taxonomy (NCBI): domain Eukaryota; kingdom Viridiplantae; phylum Streptophyta; class Bryopsida; order Funariales; family Funariaceae; genus Physcomitrellopsis; species Physcomitrellopsis africana. The sequence goes on along the minus strand of JAWRVF010000445.1, from coordinate 202,234 downwards.
ACTTTTTATCTTTATTTTTCTTATTTAATTTATATTTTTGTTTTTATTTACTAATATTTTTTTTTTTTTACATACATGATAAGTTTTATGTATTGAGATTAGTTGTCACTTCCAAGCATAAGACATGGAATTCATCTTGAAGGTTTTATTACTTCCCTCCTTGTAATTTTTTAGTTGAGGGCCTTTTTCTAGTAGTTGAGAGATCTAATCACCCTCTCCATCCCTTATTTTTCATCCTTTCACAAGAAACAAAGGATTATTTATTTGAATAAATAATTATTTATTTTATCTTTATAAATTTTCTTATAGGCGGTCTTTCTCTAATGGTAGAGGGATTTAATCACCTTTTCTATCCACCATATCTCTTCTCTTTACAAGTATAGGATAGAAAAGGTTCTCTAACAATAGATTAGATAAATTATTCTATTAACAAAATAAGAAGAAAAAGACTAACAGAAGAGCAATTATTTAAGTTGCCATATTTTTAAGATAATCTTTCAATTAAGCAATTTGGTTGAGTTTTAATTTTATTAAATTAATAAAAATTATAGATTAAAGAATAAAAAATATTAGATAAGTGGAACTAGAAAATTAAATTTTAAATAAGTTCCTTGGCTCTTGTCAATTTATTTCAATACTTTTAAGCTTAGCAGATATACATAAAAGTAAGGAGCAGGAACTAGGAATTAGAAGATAGAATTTGGAAAGAAGATGCAAGAAAGGGAAGTTTCTTATCTCTCTTATAGATATGGATGTAGGAGGTAGATAGAACCTTTAATCTTTTAGTTTTAAATCCTAAGCCTTACTTAAAACATTTAGCTTGGATTGGATTAGAGAGACATTGGCTTTTGTTAAAAAGTGTCAAAGACATTATAATACAGAACAAGAGACTTGAATTGGAATAAGATTTTTAGAAGAAACCAACAAGAATTTGAATTAATCAGATGAGTATACAAACAACACTAAGAAAGATGAGCTAGAATTTCAATAGATGCGTTGTTGAGATTGAAGAACTCTTCAGCCTTGGCCCCTATATATATTCCTATCTAAGAGGCTTCTTAAGTGGCTTCCATCAAACTAAGAAGCTTTTTGAGTAGCTTCTATCAACTAGGAAGTTTCTTGAGCTCCTTTTACTGACTACAAAACTTCTCAATTAACTTTTATAAATTAGGAAGCTTCTCAACCGACTTTTATTAACTCAAAAAGTTTCTAAAATATTCTAAAAGGTTCTATAAATCTTCAAAGAGTATGTCCCTAATATCACCCCCTTCTCTAGTGACAAGTTCCAAGAGGAGCTCAAATTTACTATATACGTAAAAAATCAAGAATATGTTATATTAATAAAGCTATGTATTTTGTTCTCCATTCTTGAGCAATAGATTCTACTAGTCCTTGAAGAAATCACCTATGGCCTTGAGCTAGTACCTCCATTGTTGAAACATCCCATCCAAGGATCTAATCTTCATTGCGGCCTTTAAAATATTCTCCAAATAAGATCTCAAGACTAAAAAGATTTACCTTTCGAAGCTCAAGCAATATCATTAAAGCTCAAGCATTCGAATTGAAACTTGTATGGTTGGATCTTATTCCTAATGGCTCTAATCAAGGTCATACTTGGCATTGAAATGTATTGTCCTTACTTTATTGAATTGAAGGCTATGAAAATTCTACTAATTTATTCAAAGCTTGCATGGCAAATGAATCTTTTGAATCTCATTTTCTCAATGCTTGAAAGTTTGACATGGTAACTAACTTGCTTCTACAATTCTATTTTATCTTAGAATAGAATATTACATATTGATGAAGACTTTAATTTAATTCTTTCCTTCTTTATGAGTATTCCTTGAATCCAATCTTCACTAAGAAATTATCATCGAATATATTTGGGTTTGTAAAGATTGTCAAGGACACAAGAATATAGAATAAAAGACTTGATATCAAAACAAGATTTCTGGAAGAAACCAATAAGAACTTGAATTAAATAGATGAGTATATAAACAACACCAAAAAAGATGAGTTAGAACTCCAAGAGATACATTTTCAAGATTGAAGAACTCTTCAGCCTTGACTCCTATATATACTTCTATCTAGGACTCTTTTTGAGGGGCTTCCATTAAATTAAGAAGCTTTTTGAGCAGCTCCTACCAACTAGGAAGCTTTTTGAGCTCTTTTTACTAGCTAGGAAGCTTCTTGAGTTCTTTCTACTAATTGAGAAGCTTCTTCAACTCCTTCTACTAACTAAAAAACTTCTCAACTAACTTTCACCAATTAGAAAGCTTCTAAAATATTCTAGAAGGTTCTATAAACCTCCGCAGTGTATGTCTCTAATATTACCTCCTTCTTTAATGAGGAGTCCCAAGAGGAGCTCAATCTTATTACATATGTAAAAAATCAAAAATATACTACATTAATAAAGCTATGTATTTTTTTCTCTGTTCTTGAGCAATAGGTTCTATTAGTCCTTGAAAAAATTGCCTATGGCCTTAAGCTAGTACCTCTATTGTTAAAACATCCTACCCAAGGATCTGTTCTTCATTGTGGCCTTTAAAACATCTTCTAAATAAGATCTCAAAACTAAAAAGATTCACCTTTTTAAGCTCCACCAATATCACTAAAGCTTGAGCATTGAAATTGAGACTTGCATGGTTGGAACTTATTCCTAATGGCTCCAACCAAAGTCGTAGTTGGCATTGAAATATATTGTCCTTACTTTATTGAATTGAAGGCTACGAAAATTGTACTTGTTCGTTCGAAGCTTATGTGGCAAATAAATCTTTTGAGTCTTGTTCTTTCAATGCTTGAAGGTTTGACATGGTGACTAATTTGCTTCTATTACTCTATTCTATCTTGGAACAGATGACTACATACAGATAAAGATTTTAGTTTAATTCTCTCCCTCTTTAAGAGTATTCCTTCAATTCAATCTTAACTAAGAAGTTATCATTGAATATGTTTAGATTTGTGGGAATAGAGTTGATGAAATTTTTATATCTTTTGAAGCGCATTGGTGAGATTTTCAGCCGGTTCTTGTATACGCTCATTAATATCATAGCCCCACCAATGAATAAGATATTCCAATTTTCCCCACCTTTGCTATGAATCAAATACCTTTTCAACCTTGTATTCTTTATGGTCTTTAATTTCAATACTAAGTGTCGATTTTTGTACCCTTTTTGGAATATGTGACTCTTTATAAGGTTCTAAAAGAGAGACATAAAAAATTGGATGTACCTTCATAACAAATGGTAATTCTAAGCAATATACCACTGAATTGATTTGCTTTTGGATAGAAAATGGTCCCAATCTTTGATAGTCCAACTTATTGCATAACCACTTAATCTTAATATTCTGACGAAGAAGCCATACCTTATCTTTAATATAAAAAATAAACAATTAATTTCTAAAGTTATCTATAGATGTCTTTTAAATTGAAGCTTTAAGATTGTTTGGTGTTGTGATAGCTACTTTACAAATCCTTCAGCCGTTAGATTGTTATTCTTTGGTGTATTTCATAGATCAAGCTTTGAATGATATCTCTAATTGGAATAAAACAGTGTTTGCTGAGTTGAAGCATGAACAATATTATTATATATATAATAATAATATATATAATAATATATATTATATATAAACTTTACTAATAATAGATATAAGATCCAATCATCTTATTGATAGCTAATGCTGCATCATAAATATTTTTCCAACACTTAATTAACTCATTCTATTTGGCCATCAGTTTGAGGATAGAAAGTCAAAGAAAGTTTAATATCTACTTGTAATATTTCAAAAAGACACTTCCAAAACTTACATATGAACTAGGATCCTCAATCAAATATGATATCATTTGATAGGCCATAATATCGATATATATTATTGAGAAAGAGCCTTACCATTTCTTCACTAGATGCAGTCTTTTTGTAAAGGATAAAATGAGCCATCTTTGTGAGTCAATCAACTACTATAAAGATAATATCCAATGAATTAGATGGCGGTAGATATGTAATGAAATCCATTGAGATAAGGGTTGTAAAAGTCCATAAGGGTGATGCCAAGGATTTTTGGATCTTGAACAAATATCGCAAGAGAGCACAAAGTCCTTCACTACCTTCTACATTTGAGGCCACCAAAAATCTTGAGAAATAAATTCCAAGGTCTTGTTAAATCCAAAAAGAATCCCTAGTAGAAAAATCATCGCAAGATTGAAGAATGTGCAATTGTGTTGGTTCTTATGGGATATACAAACGTTCTTCAAAGTATAAAAGATCTTCTTCAAATTTGAATTTTTCAATATTTTCTTTCAAGCAATACTTGGCATTAAGGGCCAAAGCATCCTTAGTGGTTGTAGCATGCACCTTATTGAGGAAACTAGGATTGATAAATATTAATATAATAGTGGCATAAAAATGGAATTATTTTGATTTCAACAAAGTTGTACATTGTTGATCTAACACTACCTCCACTATCCTTGATACAAGATATGATCTCTTTGATAGAGCATCAGACAATCCTTATTGCTTCTCAGGCCAATATATGATGACAAAGTTAAATCAAGATAGTAACATATTCCATCGAGCTTGGTGGCAATTAAGAACCCAAGCTGACATAAAATATTCTAAATTCTTGTGATCTGTATATATAGTCACAAGATACATTGCTCCTTCAAGAAAATGATGCCATTCTTGAAAAGAATTTACTATAGCAAAAAGCTCATTATCTTAGATTTCATAATTAATTTTGGCAGCTGAGAATTTTTAAAAATAAAATACAACAAGATGGAGTTTGTCATCTATATCCATTTGTGAAAGTATAGTCCCTAGTGCAAAATCTAAAGCATCAATCTCCAAATAGAATGCCTTTATAAAGTCTAGATGCATCAATATTGGGGCTATAGTAAACACCATCTTGAGGTCTTGGAATACCTTTTCTGCTTGAGGCCCCTATTCTAACTTGTCTTTATATGTTAATCAAGTAAGAAGGATAACAAATTGGGAGTAATTTTTAATAAAGATCCAATAGAAGTTAGAAAATCCAAGAAAATATTGTACATCTCTTACAATCTTTGGAATGGTCCATTGCATAACCGCCTCTATCTTCTTGGAATCCATTATCAAACCTTCAGTAGATATGATGTATCCCAAAAATTCCATCTTAGATTGATAAAATACATATTTCTCTAATTTGACATACAAATCTATATCTCGCAACTTTTGTAATATGAATTTGATGTATCTCTCATGTTCTTCTAGATTTTTTGAGTAGATCAAAATGTCATCAAGATAGATCATTGTAGAATAAATAGATAATTTTGATGTTAGATTAAGGGATGAAAATTGATAAATTGGATGATTATTTCATTGGCTGGCTAGTATAGGTGATAAAATAGAGAAGTTAGTTGAAAAAGTGATTAGGACAGGAGAGATGACGGTTGGTATTTTAATTTTTATTATAAAAAAAATAGGATAGAAGAAATTGAGGCCTGATTGTGAAAGTCAAGAGCCAAGGTAAGTTTGGTGCTACCTCTTTCTTTTGTTTTTTTTGTGTTAGACTATGATGAAGAGTCTGGAATACATTCCAATTGATCATACCATGTAAATTGAAAAGTGCAATAATGAAAATAGAAAATTCAATTTATATGTAGATGAATAAGAAATTAAAGTTGTTTGATGATTGAGTTTGGTGTGGTGTATTGGAAGCCAAAGACTGAGTATAACAATGTAATTTGATTATGAATAGGAATGTTGTACCATATGGGTTGTAAGAGTTGAGCACTGAAAGTGAATATTGGAGAGATGAGTAGTTTCAAAATGGGTTCTTAGTGAGAAGTTGTTCTAGTGATTGGAAAGTGAAGTTGTTGTATGTAGTCTACTAAGACAATACAATATTGCCTAATGTTGTTATGGGATTGAAAAAAGATAGTAGAATACAATAGAAAAATTATGAAAGATAATATTATAAAGTTAATTCTTGATTGTGTAGTAGTAAGAAGATGAAGTAGACGAAGTCGTTTTAGAGCGTTTACGTGTTCATTAGGCTTTGCTGATCAGAAGCGGTTAATTGTGTGACTTTAATAGATGTATCTCATATGTTTAGTCTTTCCCCGTATTTGAACTCTTCCTTTACAGGTTTATTCCAAATAGTATTAGAAGAGTAAGTAAAATGATAAATCACAATCATCATAAATTTGTTCAAATACTCTCGAAAGATATCATTCATTAAATGTTGAAAGATAGCGGGTGTATTTGTTAGTCTAAAAGGCAGGACATTATATTCAAAATTTCCATACCTTGTCCAAAATGCAATCTTCTATTCATCTCCCTCCTTAATCCATATTAGGTTGTATACTCCACAAAGATCTATCTTAATATAGATCTAAGCTTGGCCGAGTTATTCCAAGAGTCTTAAAATTAATAATAGTGGATAATGATTCTTTATTGTTATTTTATTCTATGTCCAATAATCATATTATATATATATATATATATATATATATATAGAGAACCATTCTTCTTCTTCACAAAAAATATACGTGCACTTATTGTAAACTTTGAATATCTGATGAAGTTCTTTGTAAGATTTTCATCAATATAATCTTTCAATATCAAAAATTTATTTTGAAAAAGATTATAAATAGGGCCAAAAGGTGGTTGGGTTCCTTCGTGAAGATCTATAGCACAATTATATGGTTGGTGCTCTAGCAATATATTAGCATTTTTCTTTTGAAAAACATCTTGAAATTTGTTGTATTGCTTTGGAATACTTACTGATAAAGTCATATCTTCTTTAATTGGAGTCACGTATATAACAAACAGTGTACCTTTGTGAGCTAAAATTCCTCCCTATCTACTTTTAGAAGAAAAATAACTACACAACAAGTTTGAAAGATAGTAGAAATTAATTGTGTGATTATTTTAGTGGTTGATTAATTAATCAAGTAGTTATAGTTTCAACTCTTTAGATAATGCCTTCCAAAGAATAGTTACCATTTAATTTAATTTAGAATAAGTGATAAAAAAAAAGAAAAAAAAAGAAAAAAGATAGAAATAACAAAATAGGATAATTGGATGAAAGAAATTGGATAAAACAAGATAGCTAAATGAAAACAATACTACAAGATGAAAATGACACTATTGGATGAAAATAGTACCATTGGATGAAAATAGAGGTAATTGGATGATAATAATATTATTGGATGAAAATTAGTACAATTAGATGAGAATAGAGGTAATTAGATGATAACAGTATCATTGGATGAAAATTAGTAAAATTAAATGAGAATAGAGGCAATTAGATTATAACAGTATTATTGGATGAAAATTAGTAAAATTAAATGAGAATAGGGGCAATTAGATGATAATAATATCTTAGATAAAAATTGATATAATTAGATGAAAATAGAGACAACTAAATGATAACAATATCTTGGATGAAAATTGGTACAATATTGGATGAAAATCAATGCAATTGGATGAAAATAAAGGCAACTAGATGATAACAATACCGTTCAATGAAAATGAATAAAATTGGATGAGAACAAGGATAATTGGATGATAATAGTACTATTGGATGAAAATCAATAAAATTAGATGAGAATAGAAATAATTAGATGATAATAGCATTGTTGGATGAAAATCAATAAATTTAGATGAGAATAGAAGCAATTGGATGATAACAGTGCCGTTGGATGAAAATCGGCGTAGCTCCAGGGCAAAGCAACAGCAACAGGAGCAAAAAAACAACCTCCCAATTTCAAACCCTCATAACTTTTGCATTTCAACTCTAAATTTGATGATTCTTGCACCTAGCCTTATTAATTTTTTTTCTCCTATACAATGAACATGTCTAAATAAGAAAATAATTCTACTAACAATGAGCTCCAAGAGGACCAGTAAGGATATAAAATAATAACTAATAACACAAGTTTATGACAAATAAAATAATATAATTCTAAGTGCTTTACTAGATTGCCCTTGCCAAGGGCTCAAAACAAAGATGTGTGAGAGAGAGCTAGATAGATAGATCGATGGAAAAATTAATTGAGAAAATAATGATGAACAAGGCTTTGAGAGGGTCTTATATACCCAAGTCCTCAAGCCATTTATTGACAATTAGCTTTGCCGGTAAGTTGCAAGCAATAACTAATTTGAGAGCAAGTGGTATAACTTGCATGGCATTTTATCTTATTTTTAAATATTTCTAACTACCAACTTTTGTTTTTAGCACCACTTGTCATTAAGAGGTCAACCTACACCTCCCATGATCTCCAACTAATGTTATTCATAGAAGGGACCAATGGTTGGCCTCTATTTGTTACAAGATGATGACAAATCACCATAGATATTAATCAATAGATAAGTTTTAACTCTTAATAATTTAATTAGCTAAAACTTATGTAAATTAACTTATTAACTTTTAAGAGGAATTTATTAGGGACCAACTTGATTTGTTATCATAAAAGTAATGGTTGAAGAGTAGAATAGCTCTCTAACTTCTTCTTTCACCATTTCTAGTAGCTTCAAGAGAAAAATAATTCTCTATCTTCTTCCTTGACCATCTCTTGTGGCCTCAAGAATAGAAGAATTCTTCATCTTCTTCCTTCACCATCTTTTGTGGCTTCAAGAGTAGAATAACTTTGTATCACTTTTTCACCATACTCCAACTACAATTAATTCCATATTTCCTAATAATTTTATTTTAAACAAGAAATAATATATTTTTTGAATCTAATTTTTATAACTAGATAATATTTAAATGAATTTAATAATCTAAGGCCTTGGTATATAATTTAGACCAAAAATCTCTATTTTCTCATAATTAATAAATAAATAATATTATATCTTATAAAAATATCAAAAATTAATTAAATAAGATTTTGATGGATAATTTAGGACTCACAACCTTCTTCAACCGATCTTATAAAAGCCTTTGCTCTAATAAATAAAGATTTATCAATTTGTGGCTTTTCTTGAATTTTTTTTGCAGAGATCTCTATTAGAAATGTTATTCTTTGTAACCTCCAATCTATAGACGGATTATGCTTTTCCAACCAAGATAGTCTAAGAATAATAGGATTTGAAGGAATCCTAGTAATATTAAACACAATCTAACTTCTATAATCTTTGAATGATACTTCTATAGGCATGGTTTCATAGATGATACTATTAGAGGATAAGAGTTATCTATCTATTACATCTATATGAATAGGTTTGGATTTCTATATTAGAAGAATTTTGTGAAGCTTAGTGAATGTTTCATCTATGAAATAAGTAAACGCCCCTAAATCTAACAAAGTGGTTGTCTGAAGCTTTTGAGAGCCTAAATACAAAGGAATTATAAAATAATGAGCAAGTTGAGTAGAAAGAGAAGAACTTGAATAATTTTGAAATGTTGGATTGTCCAACTGCATGGTCTCTATTGTGGCTAAACATTATTATTTTCTTATACAATTGCATCTCTAGTTTTGGTAATATGTCAATTTTGTTTCTTCAGGCAATTATCAACCTTGTGGCCTTGCTTGCCACAATACAAGCATAGACCTTCTTCTATCCAACGCTTCTTTTCTTGTGGACTAAGATGTTTAAATCATACTACATTGAATTGCATATCTTCTATTTTTTAGTATGAATTCAAAATGCTTGTTGATGTAGCAGGGATATGTCAAATGGCGTATTGTCTTGTTGAAGTCCATGAATATTGATCTTGTCAATGTTGAAATAATCGGTTATCATATTTTACGGCTTGGCTAATGGCTTCATTGAGTGATTGTTGATACACAAGCAATAATAACAAATCCTTCATATCATCTCTTAATCTCCAATAAAATTGGCTCATTAAGGCTTCTATGTCCCAATTGATGTTGCACACTAATTGTCTAAAATCAGATTTATAGACTGATGTAGAGCATTGTCGTGTAGTGACACGGCCATTAAGTGAAAGAAAGAGGAAATAACTACAATATATAGGAGCTCAAATAGAAAAATTTGAGCAAATTTATTTTAGAATTATAGATAATAGAAAAGAAAATAAAAAAAAGTTAAAAGGCTAATGCTATCTTTTTATAGGAGAGGTTTCTATTTACTTTGTATGACCATAAATAAGATAAAATAAACTATATTAGACAAATAAATAATATATAAGTCATTAAGAAAGAATTAAGAATAGATTTAAAAAAAAATTATTTCAAAAATTTCAAAATAGATACTTAAAGAGGATTGGTTATGAGCCGGGGTTGGAAACAAATCCCGAGGTACAAAATTGCATGCCTACGGTAGATCAGGAATTCTTTAATAGATTGGAAGATAGATTTAGATAGCAAACTAAAGGGTCTTTCTTTGAGCATTGATTGGGAGTGATTTGACTTTGTACCAACTTTGTAAGGGCTTTGCAAAGTCAAGGGTTGATTTTGGTGACTCTGATTTTGTAAAATATATTAGGATTTATATTTTTGAGCATTTTGTGAGATTGTTTATAGATCTATAAGTGAGATTTTGTATATTAGTGCATATGATTGTGCTTCTAGGGTGTTGTAAATTTGAAATTGATCTAATGGTTCAATCAATGATTATTGAAGTTTTTGTGGGTTGGGGTCTCAAAAATTGGGAATTAAAGGTCATTTAGGTTTTTTGAGATTTCTAACAATCTACTAATTGAATTGGAGTGAAATTTATGTATATATATATAGAAGACTTAATTTTTTATATATATGTGAAATTTAAAAGCAATTAAATGATATAAAAAGGAGATATTGGTACTAGACAATCAGCATTAAGGTTGGAGAAGGAGACCAACCTATACTTGATTGAAATTTTGGATTGAATTTCTTGCCGGTAAGTTTGATCCTCTTCAAATTTCATGTGCTTGCTGCCAACTTAGTTTTTAAGAGGTGAGTAAATTTTTAAGCAAGATCAATGGTTTAGTCAATAGATATTGAGATTCTAAATTGTCCTAAGGTTGAAATAAGTTATTTAGGATTTGTTTTAGGATTTATTAGGATTTGACCAGGGTTGACTAAGATTTAATTAGGATTTTTTTTAGAATTTTTTAGGATTTGACTAAGATTAATTAAGATTTAGTTAAGATTTGTTTTAGGATTTGTTAGAATTTGATTAGAATTGATTAGAATTTAATTAGAATTTGTTTTAGGATTTATTAGGATTTGATTAAGATTGACTAAGATTTAATTAGGATTTGACTAGGACTCATTTTAGGATTTGGTTAGGATTTAGTTTAGAATTTGTTTTAAGATTTGTTAAGATTTGACTAGAATTGACTAGAATTTAGTTAGGATTTGTTTTAGGATTTGTTAAGATTTGACTAGGATTGACTAGGATTTGGTTAGGATTTGTTTTAGGATTTATTAAGATTTGACAAGGATTGATTAGGATTTAATTAGGATTTATTTTAGAATTTATTAGGATTTGACTAGAGTTGATTAGAATTTAATTAGGATTTATTTTAAAATTTGTTAAGATTTAGTTAAGATTTGTTTTAGAATTTGTTAGGATTTGACTAGGATTGAGTAGGGTTTAGTTAGAATTTGACTAAGATTGACTAGGATTTAGTTAAGATTTGATTAAAGATTGTTTATAGATTGATTAAAGAGGTTAGGACTAATTATTGTTATTTCTTTTTATCTTCTACAACCAAGTATTTGGAGCATTCTTGAATAAGATTTCACGACACACGACAGTGCGGCCTTTGATGTAATGCTCAGATCTTAGCTGTTATCTATGAAGCCTTGTCATGTTCTTCAAATACTTCTACAAATACTTCCATAAAAACTTCAAAGTTGTTCAAAATTAGTGATTTTTTTTTCAAATAAGGGAGTAAACCATGATAGTGCTTGTCCTGTAAGTAAGGTGCCAACCAATCCAATTTGTGATTCTTCTCTCAGATAAGTATCAAGTTGTAGAATTGTTATCAATTGAATTTAATTGATAAATCTTTCAAAATTTGAACGCATACCATCATATTTCTCTAGAAGACTAATTCAAGGATCCTTACATTATTGAACAAGTGGATTTTTTTAGCATAGTATAGGTAATACTGCATCCTTAAGCACAGAAGTTAGAGGTGGATGCAATCTAGATTGTAATACTCTAGTTGTTGCATTGTTACAAAGTTTTGCAACAACCCCTTCAATCTCCACAATCCTAACAGATAACGTAATAAGAGCACTTATAATGGCATCTAATTTGGACTCAAAAGATTTAGCCATACTAATGTCTTGACCTCTAGCCATTCTAAGAGGAAGAAAAAATGAATTTATAAGAAAGCAATATCAATTTAGAGGAGGATAATCTGCAATCTCTAAAATGTTTTAAGACCTTCAAAGAGAGAGGTGATCCGCTCTCTCATAAGAAGGACAAAGCTCTAATATTATAATGAAAAAAATATCAATTTAGAGGAGGATAATCTGCAACCTCTAAAGCATTGGTATGCCTTTATATAGAGGAGTAATCCACTCTCTAACAAGAAAAGATCCAACTCTGATATTAAAGATGAGATTAGTCTCAACAAACTGTCAAGTACACAAGAATACAAAATAAGAGACTTAAAACTAGGACAAGGTTTTTAGAAGAAACCAAGAAGAACTTGAATTAAAGATGAGTCAAAACTCCAAAAGATGTGTTGTCAAGATTGAAGAACTCTTCAACCTTAATCCCTATATATACTTCTGTCTAAAATGCTTCTTCAAGGGCTTCTATCAAATTAAGAAGCTTCTTAAGTAGCTTCTACCAATTGGGAAGCTTCTTGAGCTCCTTCCATTAACTGAAAAGCTTTTTGAGTTCTTTCCACCAACTAAGAAGCTTCTTGAACTCCTTCCGCTAATTAAAAAACTTTTCAATTGACTTTCATCAATTAAGAAGCTTCTAGACTGTTCTAAAAGATTTTATAAACCTTCAAAATGTATGTCCCTAACAAGGATAGAGTCAATGAAATTCTTGTATCTTCTGAGGTACATTAGTAAGATTTTTGGTTGGTTCCCGTGTATACTCATTAATATCATAGCCCCACCAATGAACAAGATATTCCAATTTGCTCCACCTTCGCCGTAAATCAAGTACCTTTTTAATCTCGTATTTTTCATGGTCTTCAATTTTAATATTAGGCAGCAATTGTTGTATTCTTTTTGAAATATGCAACTCTCTATAAGGTTCTAAAAGAGAGACATGAAAAACTATATCTTCATAGCAGATGGTAATTCTAAGCAATATGCCACTAGATTAATTTGTTTCTAGATAGAAAATAGTTCCAACCTTTGATAGTCCAACTTATCGCATAGTCACTTAGTCTTAATATTCTGTCAAAAGAGCCATATCTTATCTCCAATATGAAAAGCATGCAATTGATTTTTAAATTTATCTACAGATGTCTTCTAAGCATCTTGAGCTACTTGTAATTGAAGCTTCAAGATTGTTTGGTGTTGTGATAGTTGCTTTGCAAATCCTTCAGCTGTTGGATTGTTGTTCTTTGGTGTACTTCATAGATTAATCTTTAGATGATATCTATAGTTGGAATAAAATAGTATTTGTTGAACTGAAGCATAAATAATATTATTATATATAAACTCTACTAATGGTAGATATAAGATCCAATCGTCTTGTTGATAGTTTATATTATATTATAAATATTGCTCCAAAACTTACTTAACTCGTACTATTTGGTTGTTAGTTTGATAATAGAAAGTTGAAGAAAGTTTAATATCCATCTTTAATATTTCAAAAAGATATTTTCAGAACTTAGATATGAATTGGGATCCTTGATTAGATACAGTATCATCTAATAGGCCATGATATCAATATATATTGTCAAAAAAGAGCCTTGTCATTTCTTCACTAGACGTAGTATTTTTGCAAGAGATGAAATGAGCTATTTTTGTAAGTTGATCAACTACTATAAAGATGTTATTTGATGAATTGGATGGTCGTAGGTCTATAATGAAATCTATCATGATAAAAGATCATGATTGTCTTAGAACATATAAAGATTGCAAGAGTCTATAAGAGCAATGTCAAGGATTTTTGGACCTTGAATAAATATTGCAAGAGAGTACAAAGTCTTTCATTGCCTTCTACATTTGAGGTTATCAAAAATCTTCGAAAATAAGTTCAAAGGTCTTGTTAAATCCAAAGTGACCTGCAGTTGGAAAGTCATGGTGAGATTAAAAAATATGCAGTTATATTGGTCCTTTTAGGATATACAAACGTTCTTCAAAATATAGAAGGTCTTCTTCAAATTTGAACTTATTAGCATTTTTTTTCAAGCAAATGCTTGACATCAAGAACCAAAGCATTATTAGTGGTTGCAGCACACACGTCATTGAGGAAACTAAAATCAATATGCATCAATGTAATGGTGGTGCAAATCCAAAATTTCTATGATTTCAATAAAATTGTATATTATTGATGAAATATTGTCCTCCTATTCTTAGTACAAGATATGATCTTTTTAATAGAGCATCAAATAATCCTTGTTGCTTTGCAAGGCAATAAGTGATAACAAAGTTAAATCAAGATAGCAACATATTCCATTGAACTTGGTGGCAATTAAGAACCCGAGCTACCATAAAATATTCTAAGTTCTTATAATCTATATATACATTTATAAGATGCATTACTCGTTCAAGAAAATAACATCATTCTTGAAAAGAATCTATAATAACAAGAAGTTTTTTAATCGTGGATTTAATAATTAATTTTGACAATAGAAAACTTTTGAGAATAAAATGCAACATGGTGGAGTTTATTGTTTATATCCATTTGTAAAAGTACAGACCTTAATGCAAAATCCAAAGCATCAGTTTTCATATAGAATACCTTTGTAAAGTCTACATGCATCAATATTGGGACTGTAGTAAATGCCATCTTAAGATCTAAGAATACCTTCTCCACTTAAAACCCCCATTTTAACTTGTCCTTATATATCAATTGAGTAAGAGGGGCAACAACTTGAGAGTAATTTTTGATGAAGATTCCATAGAAATTAACAAATCCAAGAAAACTTTATACGTCTTTCACAGTCTTTGGAATGGTCCATTGCATAACCGCCTCTACTTTCTTGGGATCCATTATCAAATCCTTTATAGATATGATGTATACAAAAAATTCCATCTTAGATTGATGAAATACACATTTTTGTGGTTTGGCATACAAATATATATCTCGCAGCTTTTCTAATACCAATTTGACATATTCTTTGTGATCCTCTAGATTTTTTGAATAGATCAAGATATCATCAAGATAGATTACCACATACTTATTCAAATATTCTTGAAAGATGTCATTTATTAAATGCTAAAAGATAGCAGGTACATTTATTAGTCCAAAGGATATGACATTATGTTCAAAATATCCATACCTTATCTAAAATATGATCTTTCATTCATCTCCCTTATTGGTCTGTACAAGGTTGTATACTCTATGAAGATTTATCTTAGTATAGATCTTGGATTGGCCGAGTTGTTCCAAAAGTCTTAAAATTAATGGTAGTGGATAACAATTCTTCACCGTTATCTTATTCAATCTTCGATAATCAACGCACATACATAAGCAATCATCTTTTTTCTTCACAAAAAATATAAGTGCACCTGTTGGAGACTTTGAATGCATGATAAAGTTTTCTGCAAGATTTTTATCAATATAATCTTTCTATATCAAAAGTTTATTTTGAGAATGATTATAGATTAGGCCAAAAGGTGATTGCATTCCTTCCCTAAAAGTCTATAGCACAATCATATGGTCAGTGCTTTGGCAATATATCACCATTCTTCTTCTGAAAGATATCTTAAAATTTATTATACTACTCTAGAATACTTGCCGATGAAGTCATATCTTCTTTAATTTGAGTTGTATAAATAAGAAACAGTGTACCTTTTTTAGCCAATCTTATGAAAGCCCTTGCTTCAACAAATAAAGGTTTACCAATTTGTGGCTTTTTACGAATTTTTTTTTATAGGAATCTCTATAAAAAATGTTATTCTTTATAACCTCTAATCTATAGATGATTATGCGTTTTCAACCAAGACATCCCAAGAATAACAAGATTTGAAGGATTTTTAATAATATTGAATGCAATTTGGCTTTGAACGATACTTCTATAGGCATGGTTTCATAGGTGATACTACCAAAGAATAAGGATTGTCCATCTATTACTTCTATATGAATAGATTTGGATTTCTATATTAAAAGATTTTTAAGAAGCTTAGTGAATGCGTCATCTATGAAACAAGTAGACGCCCTTGAATCTAATAAATCTATTGTCTAAAGCTTTTGAAGGCCAAAATATAAATGAATTATAAAACAACGAGCAAGTTGAGTAGAAAGAGAGGAACCTGAAATTTTTTATAATGTTGGATTATCTAGCCACATGGTCCCTACTTTGGTTGAACATTGTTGTTTTCTTGAACCATTGTATTTTTGGTTTTAATAATGTGTTGATTTTGTTTCTTTGAGCAATTGCCAATCTTGTGGCCTTCCTCACCATAGTACAGGCATAGACCTTCTTCCATTTAATGCTTCTTTTCTTGTAGACTAAGAGATTTAAATTGTACTACATCAAGTTGCATATCTTCTACTTTTGAGTGTGAATTCAAAATGCTTATTGATGTAGTAGGGGTATGTCGGATTGCATGTTGTCTTATTGAAGCCCATAAATATTGATCTTATCAATGTTGAAATAATCGATTGTCACATTTTAAGACTTGATTAATGGCTTCATTGAGTGATTGTAGATCCAAAATTGATAATAACAAATCTTTTATATCATCTCTTAATCCCTAATAAAATTGGCTTATTAAGGCTTCTTTGTTCCAATTGATGTCGCATGCTAATTGCCTAAAATCAGATGAATAGACTTATGTAGAGCACATCTTTTGACATTGTCGTACTATAATTGCTTATAGTATGTAAAAATTAACTAATATATATAATATGTTCATAGATTCTAGTATGTATTAGAATAGTTAGTATAATATTTAAAAGAAATAGTACAAGAAATTTTATTTTAATTTTTTTTACTTAATTTGGTTATGGCATTTAAATTATATAAGACCTAAATATTTAGTATAAAGCCTCGAAAGGCAATTGGGATCCAAAGAAGAGGAATTAAACTACTAAGAGGCTTATTTGGAAGAATAAAGATAAATTGTAGATGAATGAAGACAAGAGGTGAAGTTCTTCATTTCTATTGGTGAATAGTCATACCCAATTGGCTTTAAAGAGGCTGCTTACAAGGAAAAGAAGGGTTTTGACAACTTTAAAGAAGGCATTCAAAAATTAGAGACCAAGGTTAGAAAGCTTATTTTTTGTATTACAATTTTGATATTAAAATTGAGAGATTTGGAATTTTTATAAGAGAAGTAGGTACTTGAAGTTAAGATATATAAATAATACCTACTATCACTCTTTTGAGGATTTGAGGAGATCATGAGGTGCAACTAGAGAGATGATTTCAAATTCTATACTTAATATAGAAGAATTACTATATTTAGAGTTTTGAAAAATGAGATATTGATAATCAAAGATAATAGATTGAATTCCAAGGTAGTAAATAGGCTATTTTATTGATAGTGCTAGATTTTGTCATATCTTGAGTTTCTAGACGAATTTTTGTCTATAAATTTCTAAGAAGGTAAATCTTTGTACTAAAAAGCTATATATCAAATTTTCATAGAATTTGAATATTTCAATTGTGAGATAAGAAGAATTTAATACATGAGTATTTGTAAACAAGGATTTGGAGCTACTGTTAGGATTTTCATTATATCTAAAGATCAATAATAAATCAACAATTGAAATTGGTTGTATAATTATAAAAGGCACATGAATATTTTATATAAATTATTACTAGATTTGAATGATTAGATTAAGAGTTGTAGATTATTGAAGTTTAGAAAAAATTCTCCCCTCCTATGGATGAATGAGGATTTAGAATATTTTGTTATATTTTGAATATTTTTGTGAAATAAGACTTATGTATTAGATGTAATAGCCTTAAAAAAAAAGACTTTTATATAAATTTGAAGATTTTGTTATGTTGGATCTTGGTTGAATATTTAATAGCAGCTAGAAGCCCAGTGCTTTTTTGAGGCATATTCTTTCTACTACAACAACGTAATGTTCAAATCTTAGCTATTGCCTAATAAGTCTTGTCATGTTTTCTAAATGCTCCCACAAATGCTTCTATAGAAACTTCAAAATTACTCAAAATTAGTAATCTTTTTTCAAATAAGAGAGCAAACCATGATAGTACTTGTTCCATAAGTAAGGTGCCAACCAATGCAACCTATGATTCTATTGTCGGATAAATATGAGATTATAGAACTATTATCAATCAAATTTGATTGACAAACCCTCGGAATTTTGAATGCGTATCATTATATTTTTCCAAAAGACTAACTCAAGGCTCTTTAAGTTGTTAAACATGTGGATTTTCTTGGTATAGCATAGGTAGAACTGCATCCTCAAGCACAAAAGTAGGGGTAGATACAGTTTAGATTGTGATACTCTAGATATTACATTATTACAAATTTTTGCAACAATTCCTTCAATCTTCATAATCTTAGCAGATAAAATAGTAAGAACACTTATGATAGCATCTAACTTAGATTCGGAAGATTCAATCATACTAATGTCTTGACCTCTGGCTATTCTAAGAGAAAGAAGAAATGAATCTATAAGAAGACAATATCGGTTTAAAAGAGGGTAATTTGTAACCTCTAAAATGCTTTAAGACCTTTAAGGAGAGAGGTGATCCACTCTCTCACAAGAAGGACAAAGCTCTAATATTGTGATGAAAAAAATATCAATTTATAGGAAGGTAATCCTCAATCTCTAAAGCATAGGTATATCTTTGAGTAGAGGGATAATTCCTTCTTTAACAAGAAAGATCCAACTTTGATATTGAAGATGAAATCAATCTTGACAAACTGTCAAGGACACCAAAATACAGAACAAGAGACTTGAATTAGGACAAGTCTTCTAAAAGAAACCAACAAAAATTTGAATTAATCAAATGAATACACAAATAACACCAAATAAGATAAATTAGAACTCCAAGAGATGCATTGTTGAGATTGAAGAACTCTTTAGCCTCAATCCCTATATATATTCCTATCTAGGACGCTTCCTGAGTAGCTTCCATCAAACTAAGAAGCTTTTTAAGCAGCTTCTATCAATTAGGAAGCTTCTTGAGTTCCTTCTACTAACTAGGAAGCTTCTTGAGCTCCTTCCACCAACTAGGAAGCTTCTCAATCAACTTGCACTGACTTAAGAAGCTTTTAGAATGTTCTAGAAGATTTTGTAAACCTTTGAAGTATATGTCTTTAACAATAAGTGCCAGGTTGGTTGGAAATGCAATAAGATAAGTTTTTTTTTAGATTGGTGTAAATTGATTATTATATATCTTTTTTATAATATAACTTTTATCATTAATCATAATAATAGATAATTTTTTAAACAACTTTTGTATAAAGAAATAAAAAAAAAAAAAAAAAAAGAGCTCAAACTCCCTGTCATCCTAGAATGAAATTTTACTTCATATTATTATTCATTAGGATAACTTCTATATAGGATTGTATTGTATAATAAGTAAAATTGGAAAAAATATTATTTAAGGTGATATTCAAGAAATAATTCTTTTTTTAATTATTTTTATTTTATTTTCCTTCCCTGTTCGTAGGTATCTTAAGTAGATTGCATGTGGATGGCTATAGTATTTTAATTTGATTTTATAAAAATTGATATATTCAAATTATGAGTTTAAGTAAATATTATGTCTATAGTCATGTTAGATGCATCCTTCTATTAGATCTAGAGAATCTAAATTAGCTTCACCCATAAAAAATTCAAAGAAACCTATTAAAAAATCTATTCCAAAATTTATAGTTGGATAAACAAGACATACCTATAATGTCACAAAATGTATTTGTAATCAATCCATCGAAATTAAATCCTAATCAAGTAGTAGGAGAATAAGGATTGGACTTAAAATTCCTTAATTCTTTTATAAAAGTGAATTAAGAAGAAAAAAAGTCAAAACCTAGTTCTCCTTCAATAGATTGTTGTCATGTAGTAATATGACCATTAAATGAAAGAGGGAAGAAATGATTATATTATAGAAGAATTCAAATGAAAATATTTTAGTAAATTATCTTAAAAATATAGATAATAGATAAAGAGATAATAAAAATTTTAAAAATATTAATATTACTTTTTTTTTAAAAGAAACCTCTATTTATTTTATATAGCCATAAATAAAATAAAATAAAGTAGATTAGAAAAATAGATATATAATATAAATATCTTTTAAAAAATTAAAAATAGATATTAATAAAATTTATCTCTAAATTTATATCAAAATTTTAAGAATTGATATCCAAAGAGAACCAATTGTGAACCTAGATCAAAATCAAACCCTGAGGAATAAAACTACGTACTAATGGCAAATGGAAAGTTCTTTGGCTGATCAAAGAATAGGATTTGAGGATAGACTTAAGAAAGTTTTTTTGAGTGTTAGTTTTGAGTGATTTGAATAAATATTATATATGTAAGAGCTTTGCAAAATCAAGGTTGATTTGGGTGACTTTGGAATTTGTGAAATATATAAGAATTTATATTTTTGAGTATTTTGTGAGTATGATTATAGATCTATAGGTAGAATTCTATAGAAATGTGATTATAGTTTTGTTAAATTTATGGTATAAATTTGAGCTTGATCTAATAGGTTGATAAAAGGTTATTGAAGTTCAAGTAGGTCAAGGTCTCAAAAATTGGGTTTTAATGGTCAGTATAGGTTTCTAAGATTTTTAGTATTATATTAATTGAATTGAGATGAAATTTATTTGTATGGATGGTAGACTTGAATTTCTATCTATACATGAATTTAAAAAATAATTAAGTGGTGCAAAAAGAAGAAATTGATGCTAAAAGATTGGCATCAAAGTCGGAGAAGGAGGACAACCTACACTTGAATAGATTGTTGAACTTATCTTTTGTTTGGTAAGTTGGATCTTTTTCAAATTTTTTGTGTATGTTGCCATCTTAATTATTAAAAGATGTAAAAAATTTGAATCAAGATCAATAGTTCAAACATTAGGTATTGAGGTTTCAATTGGTGTCATAGTCAAGATTTATTCCAATAATTATTTATATATAGAAAGGTAGAAGTAGATAGAAGTACATTAATTTAATAATATCTTATAAAAAAGCTTCTTAGAAGCTTCATAGATATGGATTCACCTTTAATATATATCTATAGGTGATTGGTAGGCTAGAAACTTGGCCAATAAGCTAGCCACATGTCGCACATGTTGATAGCTTGTGGAACAAGCTAGCCACGTGTTGTATATATTGGTAGCTTGTGGAACAAGCTAAGTATGTGGCGCACATATAGGAAACTTGTCTTGCAAGTTTGATATGTATCTTGTAAGTTGGACACATATTGGAGGTCCTATAGAATGCCGCCACATAGTTCTTAAATAGATAGTATATATAGAAACAAGAGTGAAACCTTTTTCACTCTTGTCAACGCCTTTCTTGTTTCTAGTTTTATTTCAAGAGTTTCTAATCTTCTTGTCTTTAGCAATAGCTATTCTAGCTTTAATACTATACTATCTTTGAGTGATTTTGAATAATACAAAAATATTTTTTGTTCTTTTATGATTCATGTCCTTATCCTTGATAAATTGGCAAGAGTGAAGATTTATTGTTTTTGTTTTGTATTTAAGAAGTAAGTAGATTATCTTACTTCTATTGTTGCATTTGAAGATTGCAGATTATTCACCTTTAAACTAATATTCTTTGCCTTTTAACCTTGATTTTTTTAAAAAAAAGAGTAAATCACCTCTCTTTGTAGAAATTTTTTTAATTTGATATTAGAGGTTGCAGATTACCTTCTTTTAATTTGAATTATAATATTACTAAGATAGAAGGAAAGATCATAGATGCTACACTTTGCGCAAGTGAGAATAGTTTTGTAATTATCGCAGATCTTTAGAAGATTGTCAATATTCTTAAGATAAAAATTTCATAAATCACTAAAATCAATCATAAAGGCATTATTCCTATACGTGTGGAAGACGTCCAAAGCCTATGTCAAAAAATTGTATAGTTGAAGGAAGCAAGTAAATCCACCTCATAAGCAAATTCAAAAAGCCTTGCTTCTATTAGTGTGAAGGATGCAAAGATTAGTATGCTTCAAAAGTTTGATGGAATAAGATCAAAATTTTGAAGATTTCTACAACAAATCAAGCTATATCTAAGGTTACATCTTTTCTAATATTTTAATAGATTTACTTAAGTTGGATTCATATGCGCACTTCTATCTAGAAGTGCTCTTTTTTAATTTGTATCTTTGATGGAAAAAGATTCACAACTTCTTTTTGATTTGAATTCATTTCTTGAACTATTTAGTCCCACATTTGGAGAAAATGATCTAGAAAGGGTAGCAGAAACCAAGCTCTTATCTTTGCAACAAGGATCACGGTCAGTCACAACATATACTGCAAAATTTTAAAATTTTACTTGTGATGTGGAATGAAACAATAAGGCCCTTATCAATCAATTTTATTATAGATTGAAGAATGACATCAAAGACTTATTACTAACAATGCCAAAAGCAGATTCTTTGGAATAATTTATTGCTCAAGCCATTGCATGCGACAATTATTTATTTGAAACATGTCAAGAATATAGATTCGATTGGAAAGGATTGAATCAATTGATGATAGCAACTCCTAAGTTTTCAGAAATTTATTTGACTAAACTAGATCCAATGCAAATTGATATAGTATGTTTTAAATCTTTCACCAAACAGGAAAAGACTTGATGTTATCAAGAGGGATTGTACTTGTATTGTGGAAAATCAAAGCACACTACTCAATATTATCCAAAGAAGCAATGCAATCACAAAATAAGGAATATTGTTGCTAAAGAAGATAATATGTTAGAGAATTAGCTTTTCTAGCTGTAATAGGAATAGTGCAACTGGAATCATGTGTAACACCTTATAGAGGTTCTATTCTCTCCTTTGATCTGTCACCTTATTTTATAATAGATGTATTTTTAGGACCTAAAAATCACAAAGTCTTTGCCTTATTAGATTCAAGAGCTTTAGCTTGTTTTATAGACGAAGACTTTGTCAAAAAATAAAAAATATTTTTAATCAAAAAAACTAAATCCATGCACATAGAAATCATATATGGTCATTTATTGTCTTTAGAAGATGTTACTTATGAGATTATTCCTTTAGATATAGCAACTAAGGAACATAATAGCGTAGTAATATTTAATATAATTAGATCTTCCTTCAATCTAATTATTTTAGGATTATCATGGTTAGAAAAGTATAATCCTCAAATAGATTGGACTTTCCGTAATCTTGACTTATTTTATAGTTTAATCCAAATATCGGCTAGTCAAGTAGACATACATAATTCTAATATATCCAAATTCTTACTAATAAGTGCAAAAGCTTTCATACATGCAATAAAAGAAGGATCATCTTTTGTTTTATACACTACATCCATTTTGGATGCCGAAAAGACTACAAGTGATATTCCTAGCCAGTATCAAGATTTTCAAGATGTTTTTAAAAAAAATGTAGATATTCTTTCAAAGCATTGACCTTATGATTATTCAATTGATCTTTAAGAAGAAGCTCAACTACTACTTAGAACAATTTATAGTTTATCACAGAACAAGTTGGTTGCATTAAAAGAATATATTGACGAGAACTTGGCTAAGAACTTCATATACCATTCAAAGTCTCTAGGATGAGCTCCTATCTTATTTATGAAGAAAAAAAATGGATTGCTGCAGATGTGTATAGATTATTGATGACTTAATAAGATTACCATCTAGAATAGGTATCCTTTATCTTTGATTTCAAGATTCTTTGATCAATTTAGTCAAGAAAAAATCTACACAAAAATAGACCTATAAAGAGCATACAACTTGGTCTGCATCAAAGAAGGTGATAAATAGAAGATTGTATTTTGAACTAGGTATGAACATTTCAAATATAATGTCATGCCTTTTGGACTTATAAATGCACCAATTGCTTTTCAACATCTTATGAATGATATTTTTTGTGAGTTTCTGGATGATTTTATTGTCTGCTATCTAAATGACATTTTGATCTACTCTAAGAATACAGAAGAATATGAACTTCATGTTCATCATGTATTATAAAAACTTAGAGATACAAGGCTATATGCCAAGATGAAAAAGTGTGTATTTTATACTACTCAGGTTGACTTCTTAGGATACATCATCTTGAATGATGGTCTTAAGATGGATCCTAAGAAAGTCCAAACAATCATGGATTGAAAGATTCCAAGAATAATAAAAAATATGTAATATTTTTTGGGATTTTCCAATTACTATCAAATCTTCATCAAGGATTTTTTTCAAATTTTAATTCTACTAATATGCTTAACTGATAAGAACAAACTTGAGTGGGATAAAGAAACAAAAGCATCATTTGAAGCTTTGAAGGTACATTTGTTCAAGATTAAAAACTCCTCGTCATCAACCTTACAAACTTCTCCAACCATTATCTATATCAGAATAATTTTGATCTTCTATTTTTATAATTTTATCACAAATCTTCTAAATTCAAGTTCATATAATTTTATATTTATGATTGTAGAGTGTTTTATTAAGATGGCTCATTTTATATCATATACAAAATCTATCATAGGTGAAGAAATAGCTAAATTTTTCTTTAATAATATCTATCACTATCATAGATTATCAAAGGATATCATATTAGATAGAGGGACATAATTCATATCAAGATTTTGCATGACCCTTTTTAAAATATTGAAGATGGATATAAAACTATCATCAGCTTTCTATCCTCAAATTGATGGACAAAGAAAACGAGTAAGTCAAATTTTGGAGCAATATTTGAGATATACCATCAACTATCATTAAAATAATTAAACAACTCTTTTTCCATTAACACAATTTATTTATAATAATTCAAAATATTTGTCTACTCAACAAACTCCATTCTTTGCAAATTATGGTTATCATCCACAATTTAATATTTTTGACTTTTCAAAGGCTGATAATCCTTCAGTAGAAGATTTGACAAATTGATTGTTAGAGCTACATGCAATAATGAAGGTATAATTAAAAAAAGCTCAAGAATGACAAAAAATCAATATAGATGTCTATCATAAGGAATAGTCTCAATTCCATATAAGTGATAAGATATGGTTACTTTGTTATAATATCAAGACTAATTGTCTTTGTGACAAGCTGGATTATTATAGGCTTGAACCATTTTCAATTTGTGAACAGATTAATCCAGTTGTTTATCGATTACATCTACCAAAATTTGTGAAGATCCATCCTATATTCAACATGTCATTGTTGGAGCTATACAAGACAATGGATATACTAGAGAGAAGACAAATGCCACTTTTTTTTTATAGAAGTGAATAATAATGAAGAATTTGAGGTGGAAGAGGTCTTAAATTTGAGATGGTATTGAAATTGGCTAGAATATCTTGTACATTAGCATGGATATAATATCAATAAACGTAGATGAAAACCATCTAAAAATCTAATAAATGCATCAACAAAAGTCAATGCATTTCATTGACGACATCTATCAAAATCACAATGAAGAATTAAAAAAATCCTTGCTATAAAGTCAAGCAAGTTTAAGAGATGTTTTATTCTATCTTATATCATTTTTTGCTATTTCTTTGAATTTGTTCATACCAACAGAGATGGAGAATCAACAACCTACAAATTCAGCTCAAGAACCATTGTTTGTTGATTTATCGGATAAAACATTACGACTATCACAACCTTCAAGATAATGGAATAGAAATGAAGATCCTCAAGAATGACATATCTTTCATTGGATTGATGGTAAGATATAATATGTTTGATATTACGACCTTAAAAGAGACTCTTGGTGTTTGGTGATACTGTTAGAAGTAAAAACTATTTGTATTGGTGTTCCAAATATTGTCTTAGAAGAAAGTTATAAAGATCTCAACAATGATCAAATAACAAGGTGGTCCTCTTGCCCTTATATGGGACATTATTGACAGTTGAGAGGACCTATCAACTACCTTCAAAGGGAACAAGGATCAGAGTATGTGGCAAATATAATTTGGTGCATCTTGAACTTCCTCAACACATTGTAATGGCAGAGAGCATTTGCCTCAAGAAAGCATAGAGCTTTTTGCTGCCAATAATTACTCAACCAAGATCCAAGTATAACAAAATCTCCAAATTTATATAAAAGATTTTTTCATAGGGCTATTACACCTAATACATAAGTCTTATTTCCTCAAAACACTCAAAATATAACAAATATTCTAAAATCCTCATTCACCTATAGGGAGGGAATTTTTCCCAAACTTCAATAATCTATAACTTTTAATCCAACTATGCAAATCTACTCAAAATTTTTATAAAGTACTGATGTATTTTCAACAACTACCACCACAAATTTCAATTGTTGATTCATTATCAATCTTTAGATATCACAAAAATCCTAATAGTAGCTTCAAACCCTTATTTACAAACACCCATGTATTAAATTCTTTATATCTCACAAACTAAAAGTCCAAATGCAATGAAACTTTCATATATAGCTTTTAAAAATAATAATATAATTTTTTAAAAAGTTTTAGACAAAAATTCGTCCAAAAATTTAAGATATGGCAAAATCCATTCCTATCAACAAAGCGGCCCACTTACTACTTTGGAATTCAATCTATTGTTTTTGACTCCCAATATTTCCTTCTTCAAAACTCCAAATGTAGTAATTCTTCTATATTAAGTGTAGATCTTAAAATCACCTCTCTAGCCACATCTCCTAATCTCCAAAAGCTCTCATACAACTCCTTGTATCCTCAAAAGAGTGATAGTAGATACAATTTGTACATCTAAACTTCAAGTGCCTATTCCTCCCTCATAAAAATTCCAAATCTCTCAATTCTTATACCAAAATTATAGTTTAAAAAACAAGCTTTCTAATCTCAATCTCTAATTTTCAAATTCTCTTCTTAAAGTTGCCGAAATCCTTGTTCTTGTTATAGGCAGCCTCCTCAAAACCTATTAGGCATGACCATTGACCAATAGGAATGAAGAGCTTCACCCCTTGCCTTCATTCATCCATTCTTTACCTTCATTCTTCCAAAATAGCCTCTTGGTAGTTTAATTCTTTATCTTTGGCCCCCAATCTCTTTTCAAAGCTTCATATTAAATATTTCGATCCTACATAATTTAAACACTATAACCAAACTAAGTAAAAATCTAAAAGAAAATTTCTTATACTAACTCCCTTTAATTTACTTTTGTAACCATTCTAACACTTATTAGAATCTATAAACATATTATATATTTTGACTAGATTTTGTATATTATAATCAATTACAATACAATAATATAATCACTACTCTTCAGGGAATTCGTTTCTAGAAAGGATAATAATGTCACAATCAAGATTTATTCCAATAATTATCTAATTGATATAGATAAGTAGAAGTAGATAGAAGTAGGTTAATTTAATAATATCTTATAGAAAAGCTTCCTAGAAGCTTCATAGATATAGATTCATCTTTAATACATGTCTATAGTTGATTGGTAGGCTGGAAACTTGGCCAATAAGCTAGCCATGTGTCACACATGTTGATAGCTTGTGGAACAAGCTAGCCATGTGTTGTACATGTTGGTAGCTTGAGGAATAAGCTAAGTATGTGGCACACATATAGGAAACTTGTCTTGCAAGTTGGACACGTGTTGGAGGTCCTGTAGAACTCTGCCTTATAGTTTTTAAATAGATAGTATATATAAAAAAAAGAGTGAAGCCTTTTTCACTCTTGTCAACACCTTTCTTATTTCTAGTCTTATTTTAAGAGTCTCTGGTCTTCTTGTCTTTGGCAATAGCCATTCTAATTTTAATAGTATATAATCTTCAAGTGATTTTGAATAATACAAGAATATATTTTATTCTTTTATGATTCATGTTCTTATCTTTAACAATTTGCTATAAGATTTGATTAGAATTTGATGAGGATTTGATTAAAATTTGATTAGGATTCAATTAGAATTTGTTACAATTTGATTTCAATTTTATTAGGATTTATTTAAGATTTAGGATTTGACTAGGATTTCATTAGGATTTATTTAAAATTTAAAATTTGACTTGGATTTGACTAGAATTTGATTAGAATTTGATTTGAATTTGATTAGGATTTAACTAAAATTTGATTAAGACTTGATTAAAATTTGATTAGGATTTGATTAAAATTTGATTAGGATTTAACTAAGATTTGATTAAAATTTGATTAGGATTTGGCTAAAGTTTAATTAAAATTTGACTAAAGTCTGATTAGGATTTGATTAAGAATTGATTAAAATTTGATTAAAATTTGATTATAACTTCTATTTTTAGTATTTTAAAATATTTTATTTTATTATTTCTTTTGAATTTTTATATTAATATTTCTTTAAAAATTCTTTATTATTTTTTTATGACTTTTTAAAAAATTCTTTAGGATTTTTTATATTTTTTTTAATAATCAATTAAAAATCTAATTAATGGTTGAGAATGCTTATTATTTTTTAATTATACTTTATATATAATTCTATTAGAGGTGTGAGGACTTATTGTTGCAATTTTTTTTTTTTATCTTCTATAGCCACATGCCCGATGTATTTTCAAGCAAGATTTTATGTAATACAACATTGTCAAAGAGAAGCCTCTTCAAATCCCATATCTATAAATCCCTTGAGATTTGCCCATTGTATTCCCAAAAAGATTATAACCAGCTCCCATGCCTCATAATCTTCTAACCTTTGAAGGGATTAAAAACAATGATCCATCCATACACATAGAAAGGTTTATGGAGCTTATGACAATGTGCTTAATTACTAATCCAAGATATTATCTAATATGATTCTTGAGTACATTGAAGGATGGAGCCTAAAAATGGTATAGAAATCGTCGACCTTAGATATTCAAAAATTGAGACATGCTCATGAAGGCATTCCTAGAGAAATTTAGACTAGAAGTAGGACAAAGTAATGCCTTCACAACACTTTCTTTTTTGAGACAAGGAAAAGGAAAAGAAATCATTGCATATGTTAGGTAGTTTGAATTGGTAGTAATTAAATTTGTGAGAATACTTCTCACAAATGACACCTTTATCCATTTTTTTATCCAAGGATTTTATAATAAAAGCATAATTAAAGAAATATTAAAGGATAAGCCAAAAAACCTATAAGATGCTAAATAAATAGCACAAATTATTGAAGACATTGATAAACAATAAGAATAAATGTGGAGGAAAGAAGACCATAGAATTCCTAGTTTTATCTCCATCTATACCTAGAATATTAGAAGCATCCAAGAAAATCCTAATAAATTGATTGATAATCATTTCCAATCAATGAACCATTATTCTTCATCTCTAAAGATTAAACCACTATCTAGCCTTTTAATACTTATATATATAGAAGATAGAAATAGGTGGAAAGAAAAATTTAAAATAAAATCTTTTAAAGCCAAAAAGAATTTTAAAATAACCTTGTACAACAAATATAAGTAATACAAGAATAAATAACTTTATTAATTAAAAATCAAAATTCCAACCAAACTCTACTTTCTATAGAATCAAGTAGGTATAATTTAAGATTGTGGTGCATTCAATATAACCAATCAGAGCATATTAGTTAGTTTTATTCTACTCCATAAGATTACCAACAAAATCTTTGATGGCAACAATCTTATGTTCTCCCTTATAGAAGCAAAGTCAATGTAGGATCTATTTTTTATCCATAAAGTTATGATTATCTTAATCAAGGTTTTAAAAATCAACCAAGATAAAGATAAGAAGTATATCACTTTTGTGGCAAAAGACATCTACTTGGTAGTTGTTAGATAGAAAATAGAATTATTTGTGAAAATTATAAGAAAAGCCATCTTACAAACATATGTAGGTATATTAATAAGATAATTTCCTTGAATTTTCCACATAGAAATTATCATTAATAAACTCAAGATTATTTGAAGTAGGTAAAAAATCAAAGTTCTAATAATACTTTAAAACCTCCAAATTTATTCTATGACTATAACAATAATCATCAAAACCAACATCCTCCCTCAGATTTAAGTACTAAGTAGAGATTCATCCTTCTAAATAGTAGTCATTCTCAACATGGCCAATAACATGATAGTCAAGGCTCTCAAGATATAAGATTTATGAACCAAATCAATGGTGAATTGATTAGACAATAAGCTTCTACCTCCTTTGTAATAATGCAGTATATACTTCCTAAGTCAAATTTGATTATGTATAAATTGCTCCAATCCAAGGTACAAATACCACCTATGATGCCAGCCTTGGCAATTTTGACAAGGTCTTGATATTCTAGTCCTCTCTTTCCTATTTCAATTGATAATAAAAATAGTTCAGAAGATTTTTTTTATTTTTTAGATTTAAATAAAATTATCAAAAAAAAATAGCTAATATTAGAGATTTTAAAAAATTATCTCAAGTCCTTGAATTTAGACTAAGTAGATTGCCAGGGACTTTGAAAAAAAGTATCTAAACAAAAGAATTTTATTTTAAAGAAGAATGGAAAGGATTTAAAGTTCTTGAACTTGAATTTAATCCTTCAACTTAGCTTAAAAGTGATAATCAAGTCAAGTTGTATGATTTATGGAAGGATTTAAGAAAAATTAAGATAGATATTATAATTACTTAGATATTATAGTTTTTTTTATTAATAAGAAGGAACTTTAAAATAAATCTTTTTATTAAAAGATAAAAGAGATTAAAAACAAAAATCCTAGCTTATATTAGAATAATTCAAGTGGCACAAGAAGTAAAGGCAATTGAGTTGGAGGTATCTATAGTAGATAAAATCATATCCTATACTATCTTGGATGAAGAGGTAAAAAGCCTCATATCATTTATGAGCCACCAAAAAACCTGACTAAAATCTTTATTCAATCCCAAAGATTGTCTTTAGCCAAAATCTCATTTTACTCTTAAGAAGATGAGATTTTGAGTCTAAAACCTCAAAAAGAGTTCAAAAAGATGGTTAGGCTTATTGATTTGGTAGCAAATAAGGGATTTTATCCAAGTATGGTTCAATCAATTCTATTAGGATATATGGATCTTAGATTATATAATTAAAAAGATGATAGAAAATTCACCTAATGGTTAAAAAATCATCCTACTTCAAGTGCGGATGAAGTCATAAGTATTAATTTCATAGAAGATTTTCCTACTTGGTAAAATCATAAAGAAGAAATGGAATTAGCAACCTTGGTAGATGATATTAATTATAAAGATGCCTTTGGAGTGAACTTTGATTGCTTTTAAGTTCATGTATTAGATGGCTTAATAAAAGAAAGCAACCTTATTCTACTTTTACAATTTAAACAGACTTCTAGTAGTCTTACAATTGAAAATGATATGGCTACTTATCCATAAATACCAAATGATTGGTATAGAGGATCTATAGTGTAATTTCATGTACATAAATTTGATTACAAATTGATAGATGTATCTTTGGAGAATGAAGATTCAAAATTAATCAAAGTTAAAGTTCAATTAATAAAAGATAAAATTTGAAGTTATAAGTTATTAATTATGGAATGTAGGGATGTATTTGTTTGATCTTATAAAGACCTTAAGGGCATACTTTCTAAAATAGCCCAATATTGTATTCCACTTCTTTTTAATTTGATTCTTATGAGATAAAAGAAAAGAAGAACAAATCCTAATTTACAACTAATTGTCAAAGCTAAATTAAAAAAACTCTTCCAAGCTGGATTTATTTAATTTATGGATATCACAAATTGGATCTCATCAATAGTGTTAGTTAAAAAGAAGAATACAAAATTTTGAGTGTACATAGATTATAAGAAGCTTAATAAATACATCCAAAATGATCACTTCTCCTCTTTATTTATAAATACCATTCTAAAAGAGATGGCTGAGTACAAATTGTATACATTTATGGATAGATATTCAAGTTACAATCAAATTTCTATAGTCCTAGAAGATCACTACAAAATAGCCTTTGTTACATTTTAAAGCACCTTCATTTTCATAGTCATATCTTTTGGACTTTGTAATACTCTTTTGACATTTCAAAGAGAAATGTCATATGCCTTCTCAAACTTATTATACAAATCAATAATAATATTCATTGATGATTTTAGCACCTAGTTTTCTAAGATAATATATTATGATTGTATAAGGTCTTGTCTTCAAAGGTGTAAAAAAACTAAGATTGCTTTAAATCCTATTAAAATATTCTGAGTAATTGAAAGAAGACTCCTACTAGAATACATAATATCAAAAAATGGTAGAGAACTAGACCTAAAAAATGTCAAAGTGATTGTGGAATTAAAACCTCTTTCAACAATAAAGAAGGTATAAAGAACCTTGGAGCACATTAAATGGTATTGAAAAGTAATACATCACTACGCTACCATCTTTATGCCCATTATTAAACTTCAACAAAAAGATATGAAATTTGAGTGGAGTAAAAAATACCAAGAGATATTTGACATTTTTAAAGAAAAATTTAATATGTATCATATTTTAAAACCACTAAATTAATCATTACCTTTCTATGTGCTTTGTAGTACTTTGTCTGTGGCGGTAGG
This sequence comes from Physcomitrellopsis africana, assembly GCA_036785485.1. Taxonomy (NCBI): domain Eukaryota; kingdom Viridiplantae; phylum Streptophyta; class Bryopsida; order Funariales; family Funariaceae; genus Physcomitrellopsis; species Physcomitrellopsis africana. The sequence continues at coordinate 169,576 of JAWRVF010000445.1, read as the reverse complement.
AAGTACTTTGTATCAAACAAGTGAAGAAAGAGGCAAGAACTATTCCATAGCCTTGCTAGTAAATAATTAAATCATGCAGTGTTGTATTATATGTTATTTTATTAGGGAATGTGTCAAGCACTTGGTTGTGAAAGGTGAAGTTGTGGTTTATAAATACTCAAGAAACCTTAATAAGTTTCACCCATATAAGAAGAATATGATTTGAACTTTAATATAAGAGCACTTAAGTCAATACAAAGTACTTAAAAATATTATTTTTAATAGCTTCAACCATACGCAAACCCAATTGCTTTGTTACTTTTTACAATTAATCAACTAAGATTTTTCTTTGTAAATTCTAACCTTAATTAGTGAGCTTCAACAAACTATAACTCTTAATTTAATTGTCAACTTGGTATAAAATTTTATACACAATTGCCAATAAAAGCCTTTTATATACTTAAAAAATTTCAATCCAACCCAATTTACAAATTGTGAAAAATCAATCAAAAATTACATTGATATTACACGGCTATCAGCTTGAAAGTTGATGAAAATGCTCCAGCAGCAATTTCTCCTTCTCCAACTATTAACTTCAGCTCAAAAATTGGTACATAGCTTGAATTTTAAGTCTTCTAACATAATACCAAAATTAATCTTGTTTTGACTAATAGATCTCTAAATATTGCAGAAATCCTAAGCAATCCTAAACTACCAACTTTTGGTACTTCTTTGTACTAAAGATCAAATAAATTCTAATTGCATTATTAGATTATCACAATTTCTTATTCAATCTTAGCACATTTAATCACCTTCATATTATCAAACTTTCAACTATAGATGTTATATCAATTACACAAAATAGCCAAGAGTGCTAGTCGTAACTTTATTGTATAAAAATCCAAATCTCAATACAAACCTTGACTTTAGATAATAATTACTAAATCCTTCTAAATCGTACAAAAACAATTCAAATGCCTTTGGAACAAACTTGAAGCTAGCTCTCCAATCCTAGTTGTCAATCTTTGAATGATCCAATATCTTGCCCTTTGTAGCCGTTTATATAGCTTAAGGTCTAATTTTGACCTTGTCCTATACATGGTCGACCTCTAGGTATCAATCCAATCTATCCTAAGGATTTTTAAACTTGATCCTATCCTTTATTTAACCCTAGTATCAACCATATTAATTATTTATCTCTTCTATTTTATTTTTATTAATTTATGGCTTCTTAAAGATAGTGAAAGAGTTTTTACAACCTAGAAGGAAAAATTAATAATTAATTTTTATCTATTAACTATTAAGAGAAGAAAATAATCTAAGAGGCTTTCATAAAAAAAAATTTAAGTATCTTCAATTTCCATTGAACCAAGATAATTGAATATTAAGTAGAAATCATTTTTATTCATTTTTTTCATGACATAAACATGTTATAATATGACATCCACTCCCTTTGAATCTACGCATTCTCCGATATACACCAAATAAATCATATGTCATAATTGGCGTCACACTATCTCTTCATTTCCAACATCAAATTCTTCATCATTATATTTATCATTCATTTCAAAATAATTATCTTCTTCAAAATCATTGATATCTTTAATATGATCTTCCATATTTATTATTTCATCTCGTCTTTTAAAAATCTGGATATATGAAGCCATTCACTATATGAAGCCCATTCACTATATCGAAGAAAAATGGGAAAATCCGTATCTATTAGGACTTCCGTAAATTAAATGCGGCTACTAAGAAAGATTATTTTCTTTTACCTTTTACAGATAGTATACTAGACGCAGTAGCTGGGCATGAATGTTATTCCTTTTTGGATGGATTCTCGGATTATAATCAAATAAAAATTACAGAAGAAGACCAATTGAAGACTACTTTTACTACAGATTAGGGCACATTTGCTTATAAAGTGATGCCATTTGGATTATGTAATGCCCCGGCCACATTTCAAAGGGTAATGACGCAAGCGTTTTAGGATTATTTACGATTGTTGATAGAAATATTTTTGGATGATTTTTGCACATTCAATACAACAGCGAATCATTTGAAACGTCTTGGTAACTGTTTGGATGAATGTGATAAATAAATATAGAACATCTTTGAATTCTGAGAAGTGTCAATTTGGCGTACCATCGGGAAAGCTTTTGGGACATATCGTTTCCGCAGCCGATATCGCTACTGACCCAGATAAAGTTACTCGTATATTGGCTTTACCAAAGCCAGAAACAGTGTCTAGTGTTCGGGATTTTGTAGGCCATGTTAGCTATTATAGGCGATTCATTCATTTATTTGCAGAAATATGTCAATCGTTAACGAATCTCTTAAAGAAACCGCCATCGGATGGATCTAGTCCAATTTGGACTGAGGAATGTACAGTTGCGTTTGAGGAGTTAAAACGAAAATTGGTGTCAACACTAGTACTTGTTGCACCTTGTTGGAAAAAATCCTTTCATGTTTATGTTGATGCCTCGAATGTTGCTATTGGATCCGTGTTGAGCCAAAAAGATGAAAAGGGTTTGAATCATCCCATCTATTATGCTAGTCGACAATTTGTAGCTGCGGAACAAAATTATACTACGACTGAACGGGAAGCCTTAGGCATGATCTATTCTGTCCAGAAATTTCGGCATTATTTGCTTGGTTATCCATTTGTATTTCATGTCGATGATGATGCTCTTAAGTATATGATTAATAAATCTCAATTGAGTGGACGCATCGCTCGGTGGGTGTTACTCCTTCAAGAATTTAATTTTGCTATTAATATTTGACTAGGAAAGAAACATGCCAATGCAAATCATTTATCTCGATTGTACAATATATTCAGTAATGAACCTATCAATGATGCACTTCCTGATGCGAAATTATTTGCCGTCGACGTGATCACCCCAGAATATAGTGAATTGATCCAGTATCTGACATTTCAGACATTTCCACCTACATATAGTGAGAAACTTAAGAAACTCTTGATTTTAAAAAGTGCTCCATATACGATGATTGGAGACACTTTGTCTAAGTAGGGGAGAGACGGAATTCTACGCCGTTGTATTTTTCAAAGTGAAGTACGTACTATATTGGAAGGATGTCATTTGGATAGTTGTGGAGGGCATTTTGCCGGTGACAGCACTGCCCGGAAAGCTTTAATGGTGGGATATTGGTGGCCAACAATGTTCTCAGATGCACATCAATACGTCTGACGTTGTGATCCTTGTCAGCGTATTGGTAGACCTACAGAAACTTTTGCCATGCGGTTGGTACCAATTTTAGCACAATCACCATTTCAGAAATGGAGTATTGATTTTGTTGGACCAATCGCACCAACCTCGCGTAATAGATAGAAAAGATATATTTTGATAGCAACGGATTACGTGACAAAATGGGCGGAGGCGATGGCAACAAAAATTGATAATGCTGATATCGTAGCCACGTTTTTATATGAGAACATTATCACTCAATTTGGGTGTCCCAATGAATTGGTTAGTGATTGTGGAACCCATTTTATTAATTCTACAATTGCGGCTTTGACAGGTAAATACGAGATCAAGCATCGGAAGACAACTCCATATCATCCTCGAGCCAATAGGCAGACTGAAAAGACCAACGGTATATTGTGTAAAATTTTAATGAAAACAATGTCTAGTGTGGGAATAGACTCGGATACAAAATTGTTTGCAGCCTTGTGGGCATATTGTACTACGTATAAAGTGACTACCAATTCTACACCATTCCAATTGGTGTACGGGCAAGAGGCAATATTACCAATTGAATTAGAAGTTCAGAGTTTATGAATTGCATTGGATGAACGTCTCGGTGACAAGGAATCCCTCCACCATCGGTTAGCACAACTGGAAAAATTAGATGAAGTTAGGGCTATGGCTCTTTTAACTATGGAAGCTATACAGCGCCGCCAGAAGAGTTATTATAATAATAAATTCCGTCCTAAATCTTTTATGTCCAATGATCTGGTGCTTCTTTATGATAGTCGCTTTCACCATTTTCCGGAAAAATTCCAAGTTTGTTGGCATGGACCTTATCGAGTAATTGAAGCCTTTTCTAATGGTTCAGTGCAATTGGAAGATTTTATAGGTACTCAATTTACCACCTGAGTTAATGACAACCGTTTACATTTTTATTTTACGTAAATTCATGACGGGTTTTCAAATTGGAAGGAAGAAGGTGTACCTGTTCATGATAGCTTATCTGTAATGAAGGTGCATGATGGCTAAAAAGACGGCTGATGGTCAGTTTTGGATCCTAATACGGACTAGTCATGCAAATCGGAAGTGACGATCTGGTACACTAAATTAAGGATTGTTGCTTTAGACCCTGAGTAAAAGGTTAGGAGCGGGGCACTTAATGGGAGTTTTGATTAGCATTCTGTTTTGAGTTTGGTTATCCGAGTGTATGCTTATTGGAGTGTAGAATTCTCTGCAGTCAGAGAGTAACAATCAGTTCAAGCGAGGAGGACGTAGTCAGCATTATATAATGTCGATGGAGAGGTAGAAGAGAGCTGCGGACAGAGAGGAGAATGTCCGAAACGTGCAAAACAAGAGTAACTTGCAATTGCCGTCCTTAGTAGTGGTCACCAACATGGAGCCCATTAAGTTGGAAATCTGTTGATCCTTACAAAGACAGAGAGATTTTAGAAATACAAAGATGTACATGTTTTTGCAAGGATCGGATAATTTGCCTCCAATTGATGTAGAATTAATTGCAGAGTACATAGGAAATTACGACCCAGAAGATGGTTCAAGTGTAGTAAAATAGAGAATAATTGGGATCGATGAGAGTACCTTACAGAAGGTATTATATTTACTGATAGGTGAGTTAGTGGTAGGCGTCGAAGTGTCCAGTGACTTTAGACCGGGAAGTTACTTCAAAGAGGACATGGCGTCCTTTGAGAAAAAATCAAGGTTGAAAAGTGGCAGAGGCACTTACTCCAGAGCTTGCGGAGTGGATGTGGTTTGTTCAGAAGCGGCTAGGCTTGAATCGACATAATACGTACATGTCTAAGCGCTTGTTGTTTGCTGCAATTGGAACATTGGAAGGCATGGTCTTTAATTGGACAGCCTTTGTAGCAACCCGTATCCATGCAGAAATGGGAGCCGAGCAAAAAACGGATTAATTCGCTTTGCTGCTATGCTCTAACTATGTACACTCCGTGATAGCACAATCGTTAAGTCAACCAACAGGGGAGAAGAGCATGCCTTCCCCAATGCCGCAACAGGGTATGCGGAGTTTACCAATTGGCCCAGAGATAGTGGTGCACAAAATTGGGAGAATCCAGTAGATCGCAGGAACGGGAGGTTATCCTGGAAACTACATCAGGGCGGCCTTCAATTCGTGCAGTGTTAGAGAGGGTGGTTGAGGCTCTAGTTTTGAACACCAGGGTACTAGTAGAAGGGAACTTCACGGAAGTAATACTGGGACAAATTTTCCAATTGTAGCTTACCGTGAGTCAGCTAGAAGGGAATTTAAGACAACAATTCGAGTCTAGCCGAAAGGAGATACTAGAGAAAGGCCACCAAATTATGGAATAGGAACACCTGATTAGGCCAAAGACGGATCCAAGGTGGCATTGGAGCGAAAAATAGCGGAAGAAAAGAAAAATTGGGCAAATGAAAAAGATCGCATACAAAGAATCCTGAACGGTCAAAAATAAGAATTAATAAAGAACCACAAGATATGGGATTTGGAACGGAAAGCGCTGAAGTGTCAGTTATTTATACTATAATTTTGGTATAAGAATTGAGAGATTTGGAATTTTTATGAGGGAGGAATAGGCACTTGAAGTTTAGATGTACAAATTGTATCTACTATCACTCTTTTGAGGATACAAGGAGTTGTATGAGAGCTTTTGGAGATTAGGAGATGTGGCTAGAGAGGTGATTTTAAGATCTACACTTAATATAGAAGAATTACTACATTTGGAGTTTTGAAGAAGGAAATATTGGGAGTCAAAAACAATAGATTGAATTCCAAAGTAGTAAGTGGACCGCTTTGTTGATAGGAATGGATTTTGCCATATCTTAAATTTTTGGACGAATTTTTGTCTAAAACTTTTTAAAAAATTATATTATTATTTTTAAAAGCTATATATGAAAGTTTCATTGCATTTGGACTTTTAGTTTGTGAGATATAAAGAATTTAATACATGGGTGTTTGTAAATAAGGGTTTGAAGCTACTATTAGGATTTTTGTGATATCTAAAGATTGATAATGAATCAACAATTGAAATTTGTGGTGGTAGTTGTTGAAAATACATCAGTACTTTATAAAAATTTTGAGTAGATTTGCATAGTTGGATTAAAAGTTATAGATTATTGAAGTTTGGGAAAAATTCCCTCCCTATAGGTGAATGAGGATTTTAGAATATTTGTTATATTTTGAGTGTTTTGAGGAAATAAGACTTATGTATTAGGTGTAATAGCCCTATGAAAAAATCTTTTATATAAATTTGGAGATTTTGTTATACTTGGATCTTGGTTGAGTAATTATTGGCAGCAAAAAGCTCTATGCTTTCTTGAGGCAAATGCTCTCTGCCATTACAATGTGTTGAGGAAGTTCAAGATGCACCAAATTATATTTGCCACATACTCTGATCCTTGTTCCCTTTGAAGGTAGTTGATAGGTCCTCTCAACTGTCAATAATGTCCCATATAAGGGCAAGAGGACCACCTTGTTATTTGATCATTGTTGAGATCTTTATAACTTTCTTCTAAGACAATATTTGGAACACCAATACAAATAGTTTTTACTTCTAACAGTATCACCAAACACCAAGAGTCTCTTTTAAGGTCGTAATATCAAACATATTATATCTTACCATCAATCCAATGAAAGATATGTCATTCTTGAGGATCTTCATTTCTATTCCATTATCTTGAAGGTTGTGATAGTCGTAATGTTTTATCCGATAAATCAACAAACAATGGTTCTTGAGCTGAATTTGTAGGTTGTTGATTCTCCATCTCTGTTGGTATGAACAAATTCAAAGAAATAGCAAAAAATGATATAAGATAGAATAAAACATCTCTTAAACTTGCTTGACTTTATAGCAAGGATTTTTTTAATTCTTCATTGTGATTTTGATAGATGTCGTCAATGAAATGCATTGACTTTTGTTGATGCATTTATTAGATTTTTAGATGGTTTTCATCTACGTTTATTGATATTATATCCATGCTAATGTACAAGATATTCTAGCCAATTTCAATACCATCTCAAATTTAAGACCTCTTCCACCTCAAATTCTTCATTATTATTCACTTCTATAAAAAAAAAGTGGCATTTGTCTTCTCTCTAGTATATCCATTGTCTTGTATAGCTCCAACAATGACATGTTGAATATAGGATGGATCTTCACAAATTTTGGTAGATGTAATCGATAAACAACTGGATTAATCTGTTCACAAATTGAAAATGGTTCAAGCCTATAATAATCCAGCTTGTCACAAAGACAATTAGTCTTGATATTATAACAAAGTAACCATATCTTATCACTTATATGGAATTGAGACTATTCCTTATGATAGACATCTATATTGATTTTTTGTCATTCTTGAGCTTTTTTTAATTATACCTTCATTATTGCATGTAGCTCTAACAATCAATTTGTCAAATCTTCTACTGAAGGATTATCAGCCTTTGAAAAGTCAAAAATATTAAATTGTGGATGATAACCATAATTTGCAAAGAATGGAGTTTGTTGAGTAGACAAATATTTTGAATTATTATAAATAAATTGTGTTAATGGAAAAAGAGTTGTTTAATTATTTTAATGATAGTTGATGGTATATCTCAAATATTGCTCCAAAATTTGACTTACTCGTTTTCTTTGTCCATCAATTTGAGGATAGAAAGCTGATGATAGTTTTATATCCATCTTCAATATTTTAAAAAGGGTCATGCAAAATCTTGATATGAATTATGTCCCTCTATCTAATATGATATCCTTTGATAATCTATGATAGTGATAGATATTATTAAAGAAAAATTTAGCTATTTCTTCACCTATGATAGATTTTGTATATGATATAAAATGAGCCATCTTAATAAAACACTCTACAATCATAAATATAAAATTATATGAACTTGAATTTAGAAGATTTGTGATAAAATTATAAAAATAGAAGATCAAAATTATTCTGATATAGATAATGGTTGGAGAAGTTTGTAAGGTTGATGACGAGGAGTTTTTAATCTTGAACAAATGTACCTTCAAAGCTTCAAATGATGCTTTTGTTTCTTTATCCCACTCAAGTTTGTTCTTATCAGTTAAGCATATTAGTAGAATTAAAATTTGAAAAAAATCCTTGATGAAGATTTGATAGTAATTGGAAAATCCCAAAAAATATTACATATTTTTTATTATTCTTGGAATCTTTCAATCCATGATTGTTTGGACTTTCTTAGGATCCATCTTAAGACCATCATTCAAGATGATGTATCCTAAGAAGTCAACCTGAGTAGTATAAAATACACACTTTTTCATCTTGGCATATAGCCTTGTATCTCTAAGTTTTTATAATACATGATGAACATGAAGTTCATATTCTTCTGTATTCTTAGAGTAGATCAAAATGTCATTTAGATAGCAGACAATAAAATCATCCAGAAACTCACAAAAAATATCATTCATAAGATGTTGAAAAGCAATTGGTGCATTTATAAGTCCAAAAGGCATGACATTATATTTGAAATGTTCATACCTAGTTCAAAATACAATCTTCTATTTATCACCTTCTTTGATGCAGACCAAGTTGTATGCTCTTTATAGGTCTATTTTTGTGTAGATTTTTTCTTGACTAAATTGATCAAAGAATCTTGAAATCAAAGATAAAGGATACCTATTCTAGATGGTAATCTTATTAAGTCATCAATAATCTATACACATCTGCAGCAATCCATTTTTTTTCTTCATAAATAAGATAGGAGCTCATCCTAGAGACTTTGAATGGTATATGAAGTTCTTAGCCAAGTTCTCGTCAATATATTCTTTTAATGCAACCAACTTGTTCTGTGATAAACTATAAATTGTTCTAAGTAGTAGTTGAGCTTCTTCTTAAAGATCAATTGAATAATCATAAGGTCAATGCTTTGAAAGAATATCTACATTTTTTTTAAAAACATCTTGAAAATCTTGATACTGGCTAGGAATATCACTTGTAGTCTTTTCGGCATCCAAAATGGATGTAGTGTATAAAACAAAAGATGATCCTTCTTTTATTGCATGTATGAAAGCTTTTGCACTTATTAGTAAGAATTTGGATATATTAGAATTATGTATGTCTACTTGACTAGCCGATATTTGGATTAAACTATAAAATAAGTCAAGATTACGGAAAGTCCAATCTATTTGAGGATTATACTTTTCTAACCATGATAATCCTAAAATAATTAGATTGAAGGAAGATCTAATTATATTAAATATTACTACGCTATTATGTTCCTTAGTTGCTATATCTAAAGGAATAATCTCATAAGTAACATCTTCTAAAGACAATAAATGACCATATATGATTTCTATGTGCATGGATTTAGTTTTTTTGATTAAAAATATTTTTTATTTTTTGACAAAGTCTTCGTCTATAAAACAAGCTAAAGCTCTTGAATCTAATAAGGCAAAGACTTTGTGATTTTTAGGTCCTAAAAATACATCTATTATAAAATAAGGTGACAGATCAAAGGAGAGAATAGAACCTCTATAAGGTGTTACACATGATTCCAGTTGCACTATTCCTATTACAGCTAGAAAAGCTAATTCTCTAACATATTATCTTCTTTAGCAACAATATTCCTTATTTTGTGATTGCATTGCTTCTTTGGATAATATTGAGTAGTGTGCTTTGATTTTCCACAATACAAGTACAATCCCTCTTGATAACATCAAGTCTTTTCCTGTTTGGTGAAAGATTTAAAACATACTATATCAATTTGCATTGGATCTAGTTTAGTCAAATAAATTTCTGAAAACTTAGGAGTTGCTATCATCAATTGATTCAATCCTTTCCAATCGAATCTATATTCTTGACATGTTTCAAATAAATAATTGTCGCATGCAATGGCTTGAGCAATAAATTATTCCAAAGAATCTGCTTTTGGCATTGTTAGTAATAAGTCTTTGATGTCATTCTTCAATCTATAATAAAATTGATTGATAAGGGCCTTATTGTTCCACTCCACATTTGTCTTCGATATCATCATAATTGGTGAAACCCATTCACTATATGAAGCCCACGTCTAATAGTTTATCTACTTCCTCCTTGACTATGAGAGAATATTTTGGATTAAGACGATATTGTCTTTGATGAACTGGTGTAGCATCTTCCTCTAAGGTAATTTGATGCTCACAAATTTCGGCTGGAATACCTTTTAAATCCACATACGACCAAGCAAAAGCAGATTTATGATTTAGAAAGAATTCTTTCCAATTTCTTAGCTCTATATCCATAATACCGGTGTATACTTTGATAATCTGGAGTGTTTCATTGGAACCCAAGTTAATGGATTGGCACACATGTTCCTCATTAATTCTTGGATTGATTTGCCCCTCCTGCTCTGAATCCTTCATATGGGCCGGCAAATTAGACTTATCCAATTCTGGTTTTAATGTACCAACTTCATTTACCGCATAATTATTCATCCAATCCGCAATGACATTGTTGGAATTTATTGCATCTTCCTGATCTAAAAAATATTCTCCTGGACTTCCATACTAATGTAACATGCCTGGCTTCCGCATGTGAGTTGGATCCTTAACAACTTGCAGCGCATTATTAACTTTGTCATACTCTGCCTCAAATTGGCCCTCATCTTTAGATGTTGCTTCTGTGCCCCTAATTTGTGACTCTCCATGATATTGAACTGGGTACATCTGTAAAACAATCTTGTCATTACCCTCCCCAATAGTTAATGTTCCATGGCCCCAATCGTTCCTAGCTTTGGCCTGATATAGCCATGGCCGACCCAATAATATTGGATATGATAAAGTGGAACTCTATGATCGGAAAACAATATAATCAATTTCATATGTGATTCTCGCAATTATCGTATCAATATTGCATAAGATATCCATTGGTTTTATCCTACTATGATCTGCCATTCTCAATACCAATGTCGTAGGTACTAATTGTTTTAAATCCAAGTCCTCCATTGTATCGGCCTTCATTAAGTTTACACTAGAGCCACCATCCACTTGAACTCCAGGAATGAGAACACCATCAATTGATACATCGATAGTTGGTGCTCCCGGATCGGGATTCAAACTAACCTCATGAATTTTTTTATTACGAACTCTACGTCGTATTAACGAAGAATTCAATGTAGAACGGCATTCAGGTGCAAGTGCTAACAATTGCTTCATTGTAATAGAAGGTTTAATTTCATCCAAATCTTTCATAATATCATATGGTTTCATATTGGCAATGATTCTCAATGGCCTCTTCTTTTTCATGGATTTTAATTTGATCCCTTGAGATAATTTTCTTACGGAGTTCGGAACTAGAACTACTGCATGGACTTTGTCGTAATTCTTGTCCATAAGAGGATCTTTTAATGGATAAGATGGCTCCCGGATCTTTGCAGATATTGGTACTGGTTTTGGTTGAACCATTATCTCAGACCTAAGATTATTCTCAAGTTGCACAGACGAATTGGATTCCCGCGTTGGTAATTCCTTTGATATTGGTGTTAGATTTGAAGCATCATTCAATGATTGATATTGGTCCGCTGCAACTCGTACTTCCAATTATTGAATTGGATCTTTCCCCTTTTGCTGGGCCCGAGTAAGTACTGCACAGATGCATTCCACCTGATTTATCGGAGAATCTTGTGGTACTCGAATATTGTCTTCCATCTTACTTTGTAGCTGAATAAGTTGATCTTGATTATTAACATTAAACAGAGCGTTGCACTACTGGTAAGTATGTCCAGATTGCATACAATTTCCACCTATTGGAGCGTAATCATCAGTGGCTCTAGGATTGGGACATTCACTAGCATAATGTCCTAGCTGCCTGCAACGATATCATCGAAGCAATCTTCTTCCTCCTCCATCTGGTATATAGGACGTCCCAACTGGTATATACCGGCTAGGCTTGTTCCAGATTTGATGAGTAAAGGATCCCGGTCGACCAGTTGATATTATAGGATCTGAAATTGGGTTTCGAATAGGGAGATATTGGGGTTGTTCTAGCTGATTTTGTCCAAAACCTTGGGAATTGGAGTCACCTTCTTGGTTATACTCAGAATTTTGAAAATTATAGAAATTTCTATTTTATTTAATAGGACAATTTCCGTCCAGCTAAACCTATTTTCAATTTGAACTTGATTAACATCCCACGAAGTTGGTTGAATCATAATTTGATTGTCTAACTAATGTTGTCTTCTTAAATTCCAACAATTTGTGGTTACATGCTTACTTCCACAAAAGGTACATTGCACCGTCATCTGGGGTGGTGAAGGGCACTCCGTTACTAAATGGCCTTGTCTTTTACAATTACTACATCAAATATTGGGGCGTATATTAGTCGATTTATGCCTCTTTTTCTTATCCTTTGCCAGACTAATAGCCAACTCGTCCATCTTCTTTGTCAAAATTAACAACAAAGTCTTATTTTGATCCTTTGATACTAATTCGTTAGAGAACTCTTTTATAAATATTGGTTTTTGATATGGGGAGTATGGAAAATATGGGACTGCAGTTGTTGGTGGTACAGCCTGCAATGGAACAGCATTCACTATCCCTTGCGGATTGATACTAAGATTTGTACCGTAATCAATTGTCCTTGGGTAACTGTTTACTATTTCATTCCAAGTTGGTATTTGATACCCTCCTTGAGATGGAATCAGTGTCGCTCCTGTGATTAAGAATTGATCATAATGACATTCCTCCCATACCTTAGCTTGGTTAAATGAGGCAGCCACAGTCGGGAGTTGGGCCTCCTTTACAAACATCTTTAATTCTGGTGGGTATAGTCCGTTAACCAATATGGACATAACAAATGAATCCGGCATTTGGTTATTTGGCCATTTTCAAAGGATATCTGCTACTCGGCCATAATATGACTGCACCGCTTCTCCCAGTACCATTTTGCTATTCATTAATCTTTCTCTAAGACGTTTTTCAAATCCTATAGGTCGAAAATGACTCAAAAATGTATTTTTCAATGCCTCCCAATTAGGAAATTGTCCCACGGGTTGGCGATTATACCATTCAAATGCCATATCTTTCAAGGTTGCTGGCAACCATCTTAATCAAATATCTTCAGTTCTACCATTATTGGCTACACATGCGGTCAAGAATTGAGACAAGTGTTGTTCTGGGTCGGCTCCTGGCAGACCCCTAAAGGTAGGTAATGGGGCTACGCTAGTTGTGCAATCACCCATCGCACCCATTTGTACTGCAATTGGTATTGCTGGATCCCTCGCCGCCATTGAAGGTGACAATGTTCTACTTGCTTCCTGGTTAAAATAAATGCTGCCTCCCTCAATTGTCTTTTCCGGAGTTCTAGGCCTCCGTTTTAGTACATGACCGCAAATAATCTCAATGTTTAAGCTGAGGTAAAAACCATCGACGGAATACACAATTTAATTGGCCCTTATTTGCTGCTTTATACATTCCCTATCAAGAACTAAATTTCTTAGAATCGGCCATATTTTATTATTAAAGTACCATATATCTCAATTTTCCAAGGCCCATCTCTTCTCGCTAATGGGTCATGACACACTAGGGCTATTCAAGGTGAGCTATCCGAGCGCTCGGGCAACTTCTTTAACGGTATATATGTCTGAAATATTAAAGATCTTTCATGTTTTTGGTATGCTCGGATATACCGACAGGCGTGCAACCACGGTTTAATCCAACTCTGTCGATGCTTCCTTTTTAGCTTCCGTTCTTGCTTGTCCTGCAACAAATTTCTTACTTGTGCTCTCTCTTGTCTTCCTTTCAACTGACGTATTTTTCTCAGAGCAATGTTCTCATTCTTATTAACCATAATCTTTCATCATCTATTATTGACATTACTTTCCATCACTATTGTAACTACTTATTCTGCAGTTAATTCTTAACACTCAATACTATTGTCAATCCCCGGCAGCGGTGCTAAAATGTTGTTGTCGTCCGTCTCACTTACTCTACCAATATTGTCCAGAATAAATCTGTAAAGGAGGATTCGAACACAGGGAAAGACTATTTGTATTGAGTTAACTTATTAGGATCACATAACTATCTGCCTATTGAATATTAGAGTCCAATGCACATGTACATGCTTTTTTCTAAAATATTGCTGTCCACTCTACTGGTTCTGCTATTCCGCAGCTAAAGATACTTTGTGACACAATTGTCCACCAATATTCCTACTGTAATCTTCTATCTTCTTTCGAATTCATAACAACAATTGACAATGTCACACCATTTCCACAGACTGCATACACCTGCTTCTTTCTCCGATCACTGGAAATAATTCCTCACCTACAACATCTCTCAAAACAAATTGTTACTCCAATATTCTCCACCGCTCAACTCTCACAATCAATATGGCATGATACTTACATCCACAACCAAATTTCATTGACATAGCCGGTCTTCAACCTCCAATTCACCGCAAAGAACTTCACGTAACAAACAATCATAATTTCTTACTCATCCACATATATATAAATTTTCTATTTTATTACTGTATTTCATCGTTGACATAGTATAATCCTTCAGAATAGAATCTGGATCCTCAAGCATAGTCTAATAAAAGAAAAGAGAGAGAGGTAGCACCAAGCTTATCCTGACTCAGGACTATCACAGTCTGGCCCTTACTGCTACTGTCCGAATCAATTTATACTTTCTCCAATTGGTATTAACCGCTACACAACCGACGATAATCACTTATTCTAACTTCCTTATCCATACTGCCTTCTAAACTGGCTATTTATCGGCTTCCTACCTACTCTTAACCTTACAAACTATGTATTATAAATCCTAAAATTCCTACCCATTCTACAAGTACTCAATTTCTTTAAGCAGCAAAAAACCACTAGAACCAATCTTAAATTCCTCAAAAGTTTCTTTAGTGAACTTATGTCTAATATTCTTTGGATCTCTTAAGCTCTTTTCTTTTGATGCTTTTTTCATTTGTTCTTTGGAATCTTTTGATAAAGGTTCGGCAACAAGTTTCACCTTCTTATTTATTGTCTTATATTTTATTTCAATCATAATCTTTGGTGCTTGAAAAGATTCAAATATAGAATAAATTTCCCTTGAATGAATTTATACAACCTTATTATGATCTCTTAATCCAATTGATGTAATTATATCCAAAGAATCTTCTAATCCAATTTTTTTATAAATACCAAAAATCCTTTCATCTTCCTCTAATGGTTCCAATTCACATAATTCTTTTTTAATATCACATAATCTTTTCTTTTTTTTTCTTTTCAAATCTGCAACTTTCTTATGTATAATATTTTTATTTCAAAAATATTAATAAAATTTATATCAAAGGCACCTACATCTTATAAGAGTATTTCTTTTTTTATATTTCCATAATCCTATTTTATAGTAGTATTCCTCAAAAATCTGTAAATTCTTCAACAATCCTTAGTAATAGATTCTTTTTCAATTTGTCTCGATTCCATTCATGATTTGGAAGCATAGTATAAAATTGTACTATCCCTCTTCCATCCTGACTATAAATCTATGCATAAGCTAAATTATCATCAAGTACTTTTGTTTCCATCCGAGTTGCAATAATATATGGTTGTCTTAAAATAAGAAGATAAGACATTGCATCTTGAACAAAGAAATTTTGCTCTATTGCAACATCACTAATCCAAATTTTTATATTTGAGCAAATACCATATAATTCATCTTGTGTATTATTAGCTACTTGTATTATCCATCTATATTCTATATTAATTGACCACTTTTGTTTCATGTAAAGATCCTTAGATATAAGATTTATTTCCAAACTATGATCAATCAAAGCAACAACTGGCTCATCCATATCTCTAATCTTTATTAATGCCTTTGTAGTTGCTCTAGCTCAATGCTTTTGAATATAATCACTCAAAATCTTTTTATCTTTATCACTTTGATCATCAAAATATGTTCTTTGATTATGACTCCTTCTTCAACTTGTTGATTATTTATAATAATTATTAATTTCATCTTCTTCATATTCACATACATATGCATCAATAACATGATTTGATCTAGCTTCATCTATTACTTACCTCTTCTGCTTAATATTGTCAATAATGACATTTTGAAATTCTTTCTTTGTAATTCTCAAAATCTCCTTCAATATAAATTCAACTTTAGCATTGAATACACGTACTTCAAGTATCATTTTTAAATTTATTGTTGCTTCAATATCAAAGAGCAGTTTGTAAATTGTCGACTTATATTTTTCTCTTAAGTCTTTTGATTTTTTCTTTAATGATATTGAAGCATCTTTCATTGATAATTCTTGTGAAATCATTTTACAAGCCTTATTTCCTAAAATCTACTTGGAAGAATTTCCTTCTCTTGTCTCATTAGAATCCTGTCTTCTCTTTTCTTCTATTAAGGCTTCATGTTAGCTCTTAGCAATATAGGCATGCATTGACAAAGCTTCCACAGGATCCTTCCAATCCGTAGTTCTACAAATTATTGCAACAATCCTCAATAAAGCTTCTCATGGCATCTTTTTTTTATACATTGTAGAAATGGCAAAAGACCAAAGTCCACTTAATTCAATATTTCTAAAAAAATCTTATTTGCCATTGTCATCCATCCTAGCACCATAACTTGCAATTTTCATTCTTATAATTCCATTTGTTGCCAAATAATCTTTAATCAGTGCTTTTATTCATCTTTTATCAAAGTTAATTTGGAAAAAATCACCAGTATTCTTTAATGGCACTTTTCCATCTTTCCAAAAAATAATACCTTGATGCACCATTTTATTGAATTCACTACAATCTATTTGAGAATAAGAATCATTGTCACACCAAATATATCTTTGGACATATCTTTGCTTAAAGATAGCTTTTGAATTCATTGTAGAAGTCTTTTCCTCAAGTATTATAAGTTTGAGTTGAAGATCCCACATCTTTTCCTATTTATAAGCAATTCTATTGCATCTTCAACTTTTTTCTATTTTGTTATCAACCCTTTATCTTCTTTTTTATCTTCAAGAAGAATTTTTGACCTTTCTTGTAATTTTCCATTAGCTGCTTGAAGAAATAATTCAACCTTGTTCAGTTTCAATAGTATATTTTCTACTTTTCATAACCAAGAATATTGTCTCTCAAATTCTTTCAATAATTTAATAGCTTATAATTTCTTATTAGGACATTTAATTCATTCCAAAAATTATTTCTTAGTGAATCAATCAAATGAATATTCATCTTTCAATATGTGAAATAAAATGGTACATCAAGGTATTCATTCTAGAATAAAAGAATGTCTCCTAAGAACTTCTAAATTATTCCATGATTAACTTCACAGATTTTCTTATCTTCAACATTGTAGCAAGCTCAAATAATAAAATCATATCATTTTTAGAAACTTGATTCAATTCTATTTTTTGTACATAAGATCTTAAATATTTAAAAATATTCCTTCCATCAAACTGATCAACCTTATTAACCACTGCTTGTAATGCTTTGATTGCCAAAACCTTCTTGTAATCATTGCCTTCTTGCTATTGCATAAATAATGTAAATGCTTGAAATATATTTGCAATGTTTGGATCTACTAGAAAAAAATCCACTTGAAGCTCTATTTGAAGATCCACTTGAAGAGTCATCCAAAGCTCTATAAAAAATTCTAAATTCAACCTTCTTGCCTTCTTAAACCATCAATTCCAAATAACCACAAATAAATCCAATATATTCTACTATAAACTTTCACATCAGGTTCACTATTTATGCTATATTATATGTTTTCTTGTTTGAGAATGTGCCAGGCACTTGGTTGTAGAGGGTGAAGTTGTGGTTTATAAATACTTAAAAAATCTTAATAATTTTTATCCATACAAGAAGAATACGATTTGAATTTCAATATAAGAGCACTTAAGTCAATACAAAGTACTTAAAAATATTCTTTTTGATAGCTTTAACTATATACAAATTCAATTACTTTGTTACTTTTTACAATTAAGCAACTAAGATTTCTCTTTGCAAGTCCTAACTTTACTCAATAAACTTTATTAGGCTATAACTCTTAATTTGACTATCAACTTAATGTGAAATTTTGCATAAAATTGCCAATAAAAGCCTTCTATATGCTAAGAAAATTTCAGCCCAATCCAATTTATAAATTGTGAAAAACCAACCAAAAACTGCACTAATGTTACTCAGCCGCCAACTTGAAAGTTGATGAAGATGCTGCAATAGCAATTTCACCTTCTCCAACTATTAACTTCAGCTCAAAAATTGGTGTATAGCTTGAACTTTAAGTCTTTTAACACAATACCAAAATTAATCTTATTTTAACTAATAGATCTCTAGATATTGCAAAAATCCTAAACAATCCTAAACTACCAACTTCTGATACCTCTTCGTACCAAAGATCAAATAAATTATAATTGTACTATTAGATTATTAATTTTTTTATTAAATCTTAGCACATTTAATTATCCATCTACTACCAAATTTTTAACTGTAGATATTACTCCAATTATACAAAGCAGCCAAGAGTGCTAGCCCTAATTTTATTGCATAAAAATCCAATCCTTGATATAAACCTTGATTTTAGATAATGATTGCTAAGTTCTTTCAAATTCTATAGAAATAAGTCTAAGGCCTTTAAAATGAGCTTAAAACTAGCTCTCTAATTCTAGTCTTCAATCTTCAAATGACATGATATCTTGCCTTTGGTGGCCATTTTTGTAGTTAGAGGTGTGATTTTGATCCTGTTTCATACATGGTCGACCCCTAGGTATCAATTCAACCTATCCTAAGGATTTTTAAACTTGGTCCTATTCTAAATTTAATCCTAATATCAACCATATTAACTATTTATCTCTTTTATTCTATTTTTATTAATTTATGGCTTTTTAAAATCAATAAAAGAATTTCTACAATCTAGTAGGAAAAATTAATAAGTAACTTTTATCTATTAGCTATTAAGACAAGAAAATAATTTAAAAGTCTTTCATAAAATCTTTTTGAAGTATCTTAAGTTTCCATTGAATCAAGTTAATTGAATATTAAGTAGAAATCATTCTTATTTATGTTTTTTAGTATATAAATATATTATAATACGATAACATAAAAGAAATACACTACCACGGACTAGAAATGCCTTGCTATGGTTTTTTCTATCAAGAAATCTAGATACTACTTCCTATTAAATCCAATAGTATTTTTTATAGACCACATGGCAATTAAGTATCTTGTTAATAAGGTAGAATTGAGTGATAGACTGACAAGGTAGATACTTCTATTAAAAGAATTTGATTATACTACAGAATATAAGCTAAGAAGGATGTATATGCAAGTCAATTACTTATCTAGGTTATTAGAATAAATAGATGGAGATCCAATGGATGATAACTTAATAGATGAAAGTCTATTTGTTATTTCAACTACCTCCACTTGGTATGACTTAATTACCAAATTTTTAACTATTCAAATCTTAGCTTCTCATTTATCTTAAAAAAATGTCAAAAGGTCCAAAGTAATAGTAGATGTTTTATCATAGTTGGTGGCAAATTATATTGACATGGAATAAATAGGATGCTAAAAATATGTGTGATAGAAAAAATAAAAATAAAAATAAAAATAAAAATAAAAATCTCTACAATTTTATTGGCATGCCATGATAGTATATGTAAGTGTGTCAAGAACATACTTACCAAAACCTTCTAGAATATTCTATAAGATTTGTAGAACTCTCTAAAACCTTCCAGAGCCTTCTAGCATCTTCCTAGTTGGTAGAAGTTGCTTGAGAAGCTTCCTAGTTGGTGAAAGCTGCTTGAGAAGCTTCCTAGGTAGGAGTATATATAGGAATCGAGGCTAAAGAATTCTTAAGTCTCGACAACACATCTCTTGGAGCTCTAGCTCACCTCTCTGGTGTTGTTTTTGTACTCATCTGATTAATCTAATTCTTGCCAATTCTTCTTCAATTTCTTGTTTAGACTTTCAGTCTATATTCTGCGTCCGTGACAGTTTGTCAAGACTGCTCTCATCTTAGATATGAGAGCTAGTTCTTTCGTATTGGAGTGTGGATTATCCTTCTTTTTGAAGGTACACTAGTATTTTAGAGATTGCGGATTACCCTCTTCTAAACTGATATCTTTTCTATTATAATATTAGAGTCTTATTCTTCTTGGACAGAATGGATTATCCTTCTTTTTAAAGGTCTTAAGGCATTTTAGAGGTTGCGGAGTACCTTCTTCTAAACCAATATTTTCTCCTTGTATA
This sequence comes from Physcomitrellopsis africana, assembly GCA_036785485.1. NCBI lineage: Eukaryota > Viridiplantae > Streptophyta > Bryopsida > Funariales > Funariaceae > Physcomitrellopsis > Physcomitrellopsis africana. Next base: position 149,179 of record JAWRVF010000445.1, on the reverse strand, counting down.
AACAATTACTTCTTTTCTCTTAGAATGGTTGGAGGTCAAGACATTAATATGAGTGAAAGTTTGGAGTCCAAGATGGATGCCATTATGAATGCTCTTGCTACATTATCACAAAGAACTACTATGATTGAAGGAATCTTTGCAAGACTTTATAATGATGGAGCATCCGAAATATCACAATCTGGGCTTTATCAGCCTCGAGCTTCTACACGAGAAGAAGTAGCTTTACTTGTGGTTCAACAAGAACCATTGCTTCCACAATGAAAAGAGCCTTGAATTAGCCTTCTACACAAGTTTGATGGTACACGCTCCAAGTTTCAAGTTTTCATCAATCAAATCAAGTTGATAACAGCTCTACAACTCAAACGTTATCTGATGAAAGAGTTACGCGTTGGATTGGTTGAAATTTTGCTTACGGGACAAGTTCTATTGTGGTTTGCTCCTCTGTTCAAAAAATGATCACCAGTTTTGAACAACTTTGAGACTTTTTTGGAAGCATTTATAAAAGCATTTGGCAAGCATGATAAGGCTCAATGGGCTACAACAAAAATTTGGCCGCTACGACAAGGGACTCGCTCTACATCAGTCTATGCATCGGATTTCAGGCAATTAGCATGCGACATCAACTGGGACAAAGAAGCATTGATGAGTCAATTCTATTAGGATCTAACGAACGGCGTAAAGAATTTGTTGTTATCTCTTCTTGATCCACATATGCTCAACAAAGCCATTAGCCAAGCTGTGAAGTGCAATAATCGCCTATTTCAGCGTCGCCAAGACCAACGCTCTAAACAATATACAAATCGTCATGGCACAATTATGTCGGCAAGTAGCCTAAATTCACAATTGCAGGCAAACGACATGCAGATTGATGCAATACGTGTCAAATCCCTTATTCTAGAAAAAAAGAAGCAGCATAAGGAGAAGGTTTATGTTTGTATTGTGGTAGAGAAGGCCATAGAGTTGGAAGCTATCCTAAGAAGCAAAATAGACGGAGCATCAAAACTAGAGGTGCATTTGTCCAAAAAAATGAGGATGCCCGGCCACAATAGGAACCATGCGGCTGAACAAATCAATACCACGTTCTTCTCTTTCTACTCACCTTGCCCGTTGTTTTACAATCCCTTTGTCTTTTGGCCCTCAAAAACTTAAAACCTTAGCCTTATTAGATTCAAGAGTATCTGCTTGTTTCTTAGACCAAGAATTTGTTAAGCGTCACAAAATTCTCCTAATACAGAAATTCAAGCTTGTTCACGTAGAAATAATAGATGGACGACCTTTATTGTCTGGTAGTGTCACCCATAAATCAGAATCTATAGAGGTGACATTTAAAGATCATAGTAGTTATATTATTTTCAACATTATTAGCATCCCGTCAAATCTTGTTATTCTTGGTCTTTCTTGGTTGAAAAAATATAATCCATCCATAGATTGGAGGTTGCGGAAGATAATATTTTTCATAGAACAACCTAACGACAAGCCTCAAAGAAGACCTCAAACCAAAAAGTCCTTGTTTATTGGAGCAAGAACGTTTGTAAGATTGTGCAAAGAAGGTACATCATTGGTCATTTATGTGACTTCAACTAGTGGAGAGCAGATTTCAACAGCAGGTATATCGGAACAATATAAGGATTTTTAAGACGTATTCCAAAAGAAGAATGCTGACATGCTACCAGAACATCGACCATATGATTGTGCCATAGAATTACAAGAAGGAGCACAACTGCCTTTTGGCCCAATCTACAACCTATCGCAGACGAAGTCGGCTAAGTTGCGGAAATACATTCATGAGAACCTAGCCAAGGACTTCATTTGTCATTCAAAGTCGCCAGCTAAGGCACCAATCTTATTTGTGAAGAAGAAGGATGGCTCACTATGGATGTGCATGGATTATCAAGGTCTCAACAAGGTGACAAAGATGAATCACTATCCATTACCTTTGATCTCTAGTCTTCTGGAACAACTTGGAAGTACAAAGATCTTTACAAAGATTGATTTAAGAGGAGCTTACAACCTTGTGCGAATCAAAGAAGGAGATGAATGGAAGATAGCTTTTTGTACAAGGTATGGCCATTTTGAATATAATGTCATGCCATTTGGTCTTACCAATGCTCCGACAGACTTTCAACACATGATCAATGACATTTTTTGAGAGCATCTAGACAATTTTGTTGTTATCTATCTAAATGATATCTTGATATTTTCCAAGAACGAAGAAGAGCATGAGAAGCACGTTTATTTAGTATTCAAAAAATTATGTGAGCAAAGACTCTATGCCAAGTTGGAGAAGTGCTTATTTTACCAAACTTAGATGGAGTTTTTAAGGTTCATTGTGACTACGGAAGGCTTGAAGATGGATTCCAAGAAGTTGGAAGCAATTGTGTCTTGAGAAGTTCCAAAAGATGGTTAGAGATGTACAATATTTTCTTGGCTTTGCTAACTTCTATCGGATCTTCATCAAGAATTATTCTCAAGTTGTTGCTCCATTCACTCGATTGACGTGTAAAGATAAGCTCAAATGGAAACTTCTAGCGAAAAAAGCATTTCAAAATCTTAAGACGACGTTTACTACGGCTCCAATCTTAGTACACCCAAACTTTGAAGGAGCTACACATCCGGTGACCATATACACGGATCACAAGAATCTGGAGTACTTCATATTGACTCGGGTTCTAAACTGTCGTCAAGCTCAATGAAATATGTCGCTATCTAGGTTTGATTTTTTTATTATTTATTGGCCTAGAAAGCAACAAGGACTATCTGATGCATTATCAAGAAGATCATATCTTGCACCAAAGGTTGGAAAAGCAGTGCTTGATCAATAATATATGACATTATTAAAGCTAGAGTAATTCACGATTTGTGCTGCTGTTGTGCCAATTGATGTCGACTTCCTCAATCAGGTATGTGCTGCGACCATTGAAGATTCAATAGCCCTTGATATCAAGTAGCGTATCAATGATAATAAGTTCAAGGTTGAAGGAGATCTTTTATACTTTGAAGAATGGTTGTATATTTCAAAAGAGCTAGTATGACTACGAGTCCTTCAATCTCATCATGACTTTCCAACTACGAGACATTTTGGATTCAACAAGACCTTGGAACTCATTTTTCAAGATTTTTGGTGGCCCAAAATGTGAAAGGATGTGAAAGATTTTGTCCTCTCGTGTGACATTTATTCAAGATCAAAGAACCCTCGGCATTGCCTTTATGGACTTCTATAGCCATTGCCTATTTTACGTCATCCATGGTCTTCAATTTCCATAGACTTTATTACGGACTTGCCGCCATCAAATTCATTCAATAGTATCTTTATTGTGATAGATTGGCTTACAAAGATGGCACATTTTATCCCTTATAAGAAGACATCGTCAAGTGAAGACACAGCAAGGCTCTTCTTTGATAATGTGTATCGATATCATGGTCTACCAGATGATATCATGTCGGATCAAGGAACCCAATTTGTATCAAAGTTTTAGAGATCTTTTTTTAAGATATTGAAGGTAGACATCAAGTTTTATTAGGCATTCCATCCTCAAACTAACGGCCAAACAGAATGGGTGAATCAAGTTTTGGAACAGTATTTACGATGCACCATCAACTATCAGCAAGATGATTTGACTGCATATCTACCGCTAGCCGAGTTTGCATATAACAAAATCCTTCATGGGTCGACTTAAAAAATACCATTCTTTTCCAACTATAGATACCATCCAAAGCTTGATCTATTGAGTCTATCAATGAATAACAATCCAACAGCTAAAGGATTGGTGAAACAGCTATCGGAGCTTCAAACCACATTGAAACTTCAATTGCAAATTGCCCAAGAGTCTTAGCAGCATCTTGGATGATTTTGGTTATGAGCCTTCCTAATTTCAAAGTGGACATAAAATATAGCTACTTTAATGAAATGGACATAAAAACTAAAAACCCGGATTGACTACCAAAGATTGGGACCATTTGTTATACAGAAATAGATCAATCCTATGGCGTATCACTTAGAGTTACCAACTGCTATGAAGGTACACCTTGTCTTTCATGTTTCTTTGTTAGAGCCTTATCGGGAATTGTCTTTTCCTGGAAGAGTGCAATGTCCGTCACCTAGTATAGAAATTGAAAACCACAAAGAATACAAGGTGGAAAAGATATTAGATTCATGGCAAAGATGGAATTAATTAGAATACTTGGTACATTGGAGCGGCTATGATATTAATGAATAAACATGAGAACCGGTCAAAAATCTCGCCAATGCATTGCAAAAGGTACAAGAATTCTATTGACAATATCCTAATAAACCAAAAACTAGCCATTGACAAAGCATGAAGATGAAACCTTCTCTAGAGAAATGAATAGAAAAGAGATTGAAGTCTTATCATAACATAACTTGTTGTATTTTATAATGTCAAGATATCTAATCTTAGGATGTATTTAGATATGGCTAGTGGGAATGAGGATATTGCACCAGTGATGCCATCGCAATCGAATAGCTCACGATGTTGACCTCGAGATGAAGAATTAGAAGAATCAAGAAGACGTGAAAGAATATCAAGTAGTAGGTCACTTGTGATTGTCTTTGAAGCTGAATCAGCTCATGAAGGAAGTAGCAAAACGATATTTTTAGGCCGCTTCCACAATGAAGATACAGAAGTTCAGACATGGTCTCAAGTGGAAGGTGTTGGTCATTACCGGTGGTTACAAGGACCCGTGAATCATTAGCTTCATGAACAACAACTGGAATATATTGCAGAGACTATGCACCAAATCTTTGATATTTTACGTTTATGAGTATATATCTTAAATAGCTTCTCGAAGACCTTGAAGCTAGAGGAAGAGGTGATGTTAAGGACATACTTATCAAAACCTTCTAGAACATTCTATAAGGTTCTTAGAACTCTCTAGAACCTTGTAAAGCCTTCTAACATCTTCCTAGTTGGTAGAAGTTACTTGAGAAGCTTCCTAGTTGGTGGAAGTTGCTAGAGAAGCTCCCTAGTTGGTGGAAGCTACTTGAGAAGCTTCTTAGTTGGTGGAAGTTGTTTGAGAAAGAAGCTCCCTAGTTGGTGGAAGTTGCTTGAGAAGCTTCCTAGATAGGAATATATATTGGAGTCGAGGCTAAAGAGTTCTTCAGTCTTGACAACACATCTCTTGGAGCTCTAGCTCACTTCTCTGGTGTTGTTTTTGTACTCATCTGATTAATCTAGTTCTTGCCAACTCTTCTTGAACTTCTTGTTTAGACTTTCAGTCTATATTTTGCATCCGTGACAGGGTGTCATTTTTCAGGGACATTGATAAGACAAAAGCTCCTTAGAGTTGGCTACTACTAGCCTAATTTATTTCTAGATGCCCATAAGTATACTAAAATATGTGATACATATCAAAGATACATTAGAAATAACCTCTAAATGAGCCTATGCTTCCAAATGTCTTTATTTTTAGTCATATTTGAAAAATTCATCACAATTCTATTAGCGGAATGAAGCACATAGTAATAGCAACTGAGTACCTTATTAAGTAGATTGATGCAAAGGCAATTAAAGTCAATAATGTTAAGCAAGCAATTAAGTTCTTTTATGAGCAAATTATCACTAGGTTTGAATGTCCAAAAATTTTGATTAATAATAAAAGCAAGCATTTTTTAAATGAAGTGATAGAAGACTTGACCTTATGGTTCAAAATTGATTATAGAAAGACTACCCCTTATCACCTTCAAATCAATAGATATACAAAGAGGGTGAATTAAACCTTACTCAATATCCTTAAAAAATCCATAATGACTTCTAAATGGAATTGGGATACAAAGCTTCTTATAGCCTTGTAGGCCTATAGGACCACATTTAAAGTGACCACTCAAGCCACCTTATTTTCCTTAGTTTATAGCATAGAAGCCATTTTATCAATTGAATTTGAAATCCCTTTTCTTTGAATTATTTTGTCAAAAAAGTTGTCAACTAAATAATCTTTAATAGATAGATTAGAATATTTAGAAGATCTAAATGAGGCCAAGAGATGGAATGCTGAATACATAGAAGCTATATGGAAAAATAAAATAAAATAAAATAAAATTACCTTTGACAAATCATATAAGATCAAAATTCTTAGAACTAGTATGTTGGATTTTTTACAAGATGCTAGAAGATTAGATTTTCTTATAAAGTTTGATGTCTTATGGTTGGATTGTTATATGGTTGGAAAAGTCTTTCTAAACAATTCAATTTGGTTGCAAATATTGAATGGAGAAGATTTTTTTCTTAGAACTTCTGAAAATAGATGTAAAAAATATAGAATGTGATTTTTATCACACAAAAAATGATAATACCTCATCTTTATATTCATCTTTATTCAAAAAAAAAAAAAAAAAAAAAAAAAAAAATTCTAAAGTCATCAAAATTTGGTGAAGTCAAGAGAATGAACATTGGAGATCAAGAAAAATAACAGATGTATTTAGAAGTTTTTTTTTCTCATAAACTTTTATCCTTCATTATACAATTAAAAAAATTCCAAATAAGTAAAGAAGATATTTTTATTAGATCTTATTAAATTTTGAATATTTATAAATAAAATAAAATAAAATAAAGTAGAATATTAAAATTTATGATTTTGTATCTAATAAACATCCAAGAGGAATCAAAGTATTAGTCATAAAAGAGGTTGTTATTGAAGTGTTTCAAATTTGAATCCTGTTGGAAAAGTGGGCTATTCCAATGAACTAATATTAATGAAGGAAAAGACCAATCTTAACACCTAATGGATATATAAGTCTTAAAAGGTTGATACTAAAATCCTTTTATATTAAAAAATAATCTACAAATATCATCTTTTTATTTTTTAGATCTAATTTTTTTTTTTATAATCATTAGTTTTTATGTTAGATTTATTTTTTTCTATCTCTTTTTTTACTTCTATAGAATAAAATCTATTTTAGTTCCTTCAAATTAGTAGTAACTCACTCATTTTTATCTTGGATAGTTGTCAAAAACTTTTGTAGGAAATTCTTCTTTTTATTTAATAGCATTTTAAAAGGTCAATTCTAAATTCTTCTCCTTTATAAGTTGTTCCAAATGGTTACCATGTGTAAGTCATCAAATTGATTTATTAATTATTTTAAGACAAGAGAATATATTTAGAGTACCAAAAGTATAATTTTTAGATAAAGATGTATTTAGAAGATGCTAAATGAAGAAAAATAGTATTAGTGGAAAAGAAATGGAATCTCAATAAGTCTTAGAAGAAATTCTTTTAATTAGTTTAATATTTTTATTTACTATTAAATACTAATGGTTAATTATTTAAATCAATGTCTATATTGGCCTCCTATCTATATGCATTACTTATAAAAATCTTATCAATGATTAATTAGTAGTTAGAAGAAGCATGAAAAAAAAACTTCATATCTTTTTAGTTAATTATATAAAAAATAATATTTTTAGTAGATTTAAATTGATTTTAATATTAAAAAATAAAAAGAGAAGAAAATATAGTCTTAAATAGATATTAATAGTATATAAATATTATAAAATTTTTCAGAATTTATTTAGAATTTTTTATAAATTTTTAGATAAGATTTTAAAATTTTGGTAAAATTGAGTTTTATCACTTTGGGAGCCATTATAAAGAAATAGAGTAAGGTTTGAAGGCCATGTAAGGTTCCTAAGCTAGTTGGATGTTTAAACATCATGGTAAAGTTAAAAATATAAAAAAAATAATTCTACTAATAGAGAATAGAAGGACTAGCAACTAATCTTATCCTTGTAGGAAGGGAGATGCACAAGTCCCATATGGGTTGTAGCACCTTGGATGTAGGTTGGAGTATAAGACTAAGGCCTCAAGGCCTCTCTAGGACACCCTTATACACTACTTGTGAGCCTTAGTGAAGTTCAAATTCTTGATTTCTTAAACAAATTATCTTTGAGATAAAAATTATTCATTTAATTTTTTTATTATTTACTTTCTATCTTTAAAGTATTATAACTTACTCATAATATTTTAAATTTATAAATTTTTTATATCTTTGAAAAGATTAAAAAAAAAAAAAAAAATCTATTTAAAAATATATTTTTTATTTTTATTTTTTATTTTTTATTAAATAAAAATCTATTAAATAGAATATAACTAATTTTATAATGTGCAATTGCTAAATTGCACATATTTCACTTATTTTGTATTTTTTCTTCTTTTATTCTTACTATTTGCTACTTTCACTTCAAACCACCAATTATAAGCAATTCTTAATTGAGGCCATCTTATAATTTGGGTTGAAGGGTGAAATTCACCCTTACAAGAAGTTGAAAAAGACTTTAAATATTTAAAGACAACATTCACCATAGCCCTTGTTTTTATTCATCTAGACTTTTTCAAGCCATTTTTTATGAAAATTGATGTTTTAGATTTTTTATTGGCAGCAATCTTATTACAACTTGGAAGAGAAGAGAAATTGCATCCAATTGCATTCTATTCTAAAATATTCTCAGCTACAAAGATTAATTATGGAATCCATGATAAGAAACTTTTTGCTATTGTAGATTCTTTCTTAAAATGACTATATATATAAATCACAAGAATCTCAAATATTTCATATTGGCACATATTTTAAATCTTTGTCAAGCCCATTGAAGTATGTTATTATCCTGTATTGACTTCAACATCACATATTGATTAAGAAAGCAACAAGAACTATTAGATGCTTTATTAAGATAATTATACCTTGTACCAAAAGAAAAAGAGGCAATATATGATTAACAATGGACAACATTCTTGAAACCTAAAAATTATTTTATTTGAATAACTTTTATATCAATTTCAATGGATTCTTTATTACTTAATCAAGTTTTTACAACCTTGATTATGGACCCTCTTATTTTTTTTATGTTAAATATTATTCCAATAATATCTATAATAATTTAAATAAATTCAAGTTTGAAGATGGTTTTTTTTATTTTGAAGAATATATATATATATATATATATATATATATATATTGGAAGTACCATTGCACTTTTGTATTTTTTTTTTAAATGCATCATGATTTTTCAACTATAAGATATTTTGAATTCAACAAGACATTGGAATTCATTTCTAAAGATTTTTGGTGGCTTCAAATGTGAATAGTTATCAAGGAATTTTTTGTCTTTTATGACATATATTCTAGATCAAAGAATCCTTGACATCAATCATATATATTTTTTTAATTGCTACCAATTCTAAAACAATCATGGTCTTCTATCTCTATGGACTTTATCACAAATTTTCTACTATTGAATTCTATTAATATCATATATATATACATATATATATATAATTATTGACCAATTTATTAAGATAGTATATTTTATTCTTTATAAAAAGATTATTATCAGTAAAAAAATAATTAAATTTTTTATTGATTATATCTATCAATATTGTTGGATGAGCTTTTTATTTATCAATAGGACTTAGCAAAATTTTGCAAGATTCAAACAAAAAGAGGTAGACTATCAAATAGAAAGTTAAGACAAATTGTAATTTAATCCAATAGCATTGAATGAAAAATTCATATATTTAAATCCAGAACATGAACAACCTATTATTTATATTAATAGGTATAAATTATAATTTAAAAGAATCTTGACTTCTAGGAGTAAATAAATTTCATTTAATAACTAGTTCTTTTATTTGTCAAAGTCTAATCACTTGGTGCTATAAAGTGGCAACTAAACTAAACATTAGATAGCAAGGTTTACTCAAATAGCCTTTTTTTAACTCCATGTAGTCTTCCCAAGTAATTATTAGGAACCAATTGGATTAATTTTAATACTTATCCTAGAAACAATATTATTTTTTCTTTGGCAAAACAATTATTTACAGCAATTCCAATCAACAAGTGGATTATTAAATAATACCTATAAGAGACCTATTAATCTTGCCTTTAGAACAATGCTTCTGAAGGAATTAACATAATTATTTTTTTTAATAAAAACAATTCAACTGATTGTAGGACTATCTTCCTAGTTGACCATATAGATTTCATATTAAGATCTACTATAAATACAAAAAGTATCAAAATAAGTATATAATATTTTGTAAAGATCTATTTTTATTTCTAAATCTTCTAATTCTTCTTTGCTGATGATATCTTTCTAACTAGAATATCTCTTCTTATTGGATTTTTTAAATTATATAAGATTTTTAGTTATAAAAATTAATTAATTTTTAACAACCTATTTGATAATAGTCAATTACCTAACAATTTTTTATAAGTTAATTGAAGACTAATTATTCAAATTAGGTATTAAAATTAAAAAATTAAAAAAAAAATATTAATTAAAAAAGCTATAGGATGTTTATACAAATAAAAGATTACGTAAGATATTGGTCTTAATAATTAAATATTAATTATTATAATTAAAATAAGTATACTAAATTGATTAAGATAATTACTTTTGAAACTTATTACTTCTAATTTGATGATTTTTTATCTGATAAGATTCTTTTAATTAATAAAATATTTTAAATTCTAATAAATATTTAGAAAATTAAATAGATATTTTAATTTTAATATTTTTATATCTAAATAATATTAAAGTTCTATTTTTAATAATTCTACTAATTAAAATATATTAGTGGGATTCATAATAAGAAACACAATTAGCTACTATCTATGTTGTTAAATCCCAAAAACTTGCTTGTAACATGGATTGAAATAATAAGGCTCTTATCAATCAATTTTAATATGGTTTAAAAGATAAGAAACTACTAGGTAGACACCCCTTTTTTATTGCATAGATATCCTCTATGTCATACATCCTTCTATATATATCTCTACAAAAAATAAATAATTTTGATTTAAAATCATGATTCTTATTATATTTATTATTTTAATATCCAAACTTGATATATCTTTATTTATATTATCTCAGCCTTTAATTCTTTTGTCTTTACAAATCTTTGCCAAATTAATTTTTTCATTAATAAAAATATAAAGATTATATTTTATTACAATTATTATTTATTAATGAATCTTAATTAAAATCAAAATTTGTTATTTTTTATGAGAATGTATATGCAAAGATATCAAGGAAAAGGATTCAAAGAAGATAAATAAACAAAGCAAGATATACATCAAAAAGAGATAACAAAAATGAATAAGAAAGTACATATATTCAAGAAGAAATTGAAATAGCTATTACCAAAAATAAAAAGATTAGAGACTCCTAAAACTAGCCTAGAAGAAAAAAATGCATTGATAAAAGTGAGAAAAATCTCACTCTTGCTTCCATATATACTATTTGATTAAGTAGCACATACCACATTTATAGACAACATAACATGTATCTAACTTGCAAGACATGTATCTAACATGTAGTATAAATTTTTGACATGTATACCACATGACCAACTTATAATACAAGTGGCCCACATAAACAATACGTGGCCAACTTGTTAGCCAAATATTTAATCTATCAATCATCTACAAATACTTATAAAGTTAGATCCATGTCTACAAAACTTCTAAGAAATCCACTATGAAAACTTATATTTATAATGTAAAAAAGCAGGTCATAAGGTATAAGACTATCATATTGAATCAACAAGATTTAGGACAAGGAGCACAAATTTAAACTTGAAAAAGTTAAAAAATAAAGACCTTGCAATAGAGACCTTATAGTTGCACAATACTAAACTACAACCATCAAATACATGTTTTGAATTATTACTAGATCCTATACCTTATTATAAATTTTTTATATTTATTAAAATTTTAGATCATGAATTTTCAGCTCAAGCACTTTTAAATATATGAGATCTTGTTATCTTTAAGAAAGAACTCAACCACCTTTTGGACTAGTTTATAACTTGTGACAAAATAAACTTGTTGTTTTATAGGAACATATTAATAAAAAATCTTGCAAAGAATTTTATCCAACATTCAAAATCTCTTACATGTACACCAATCATCTTTGTGAAGAAAAAAGATGAATCCTTGCATATAAGTGTAAACTATTGTGGATTCAATAAATTTAACTATCAAGAATTATTATCTTTTGCTTTTGATATGAAAGCTCTTTAATCAACTAAATAAAACTAAGATCTATACTAAAATAGATCTATGAAGAGTTTATAATTTTATATAAATTAAATGAAGAAATAAATGGAATACTTTATTTCATATTAAGTATGGCCATTTTGAATATAATGTTATGCCTTTTAAATTTATAAATGCTCTAATTACTTTTTAGCATTTGATGAATCATATATTTTATCAATTCTTAGATAATTATATTATGTATTATTTAAATAGTATTTTTATTTATTTTAAAAATATAGAGCATAAATAATATATTCATTTTATATTATAAAAACTTAGAGATGTGAGATTATATGCCAAGATGGAAAAATATTTATTTTATATAAGTCAAGTAGAATTTTTAGGTATATCATTTCAAATGATGGTTTTCAAATAGATTCTAAGATGGTACTAACTATTATAGGTTAAATAATTCTAAGAATAATTTATAATGTTTAATACTTTTTGAGATTTGTAAACTATTATCAAATATTATTAGAAATTATTCCTAAGTTATTATTCCACTTTCACAATCAACCTGCAAAGACAAATTAGAATAGTTAAAATACGGAAGCATCATTTTAAGGTTTAAAAATGGCTTTTACCTTAGTTCCTATTTTATACCATCTTAATTTTTTAAAATTATTGTTTATCAAAATAAAAATATGAAATTTTACATTAGATACAATTTTATTACATATGGATTTAAATGATAGATTTTATTCTACTATATTCATTCAAGAAAATTTTTAGCAACTAAAATTAACTATAAAATTTATAACAAAGAAATTCTTAATATTATAGATTCATTTTAAGAATAACAACATTATTTAGAAGAAGCTTACTATAGTCATAGTTTATATTGATTACAAGAACCTTGAGTATTTTATGATAGCATGTGTCTTGAATTATTGCCAAGCTTGTTGGAGCATGTCTTTGTCACAATTTATATTTAATATTATATATTGATATAGAAAAAAAAAAAGCTTGTTAGATGCCTTGTCTAAATATTTTTATCTTGCATCAAAAGTAAGAAATTGTTATATATGATTAACAATAGATTTTTCTTTTAAAATTAGAGCAACTAAATTTTTAAGCTATTAAATCAACAATCCCAATTGATCCTATTTATTTTGATGAAGTTTATTTAAATATATTAATAAATCTTCTTATTCTTAATATTAATATATCTTTTATAAAGATTATAATTTTTAACTAAATTTTATAAACTTTAGATAAGTCCTCATATATTTAAAAAAATTATCAAAAATATTTTGATACAATCAAAAATTATAGATAAAAAATATTTTTCTATTTATATCAATAGAAGTTATTATAAGATATATAAAATATAAATAGAATAAATATAGAATATAGTTTAATTATTAAATAGAAGACATAGTATTTAAAAATCAAAATGTATTAATTTTCATTAAGTAGATTATAGAATAGGTTATGAGGTATAATTTTAAAAAAATATAAATACATCTTATAGAAATTATGGCAATAAATTAATCCTAATGATAAAAATAAGACACTAAGGATTTTTTTAATTGACATAGATTGATGTATTTTTCTTAGAAGAAAAAAAAAATAAGACTTTTTTATATTTAAAAGATAGAATTTCTTATATATTATTAATTATAATAGAATAGTTACATAAAAAAAATCAATTATGGATTAAATTGGTATATTTTACTATTGACTATTTCTTCAAGATAATTTTGTATTTATATACATTACATTGATATGTACAAGTTTATGCAATTTTTAATCAATTACTTTGGTTTTGAATTTATTGATCATATTATGAGTCATGTAGAATGAATTATTTTATCAATGGTCATATATAATAAAAAATAAAATTTTACTCTCTATATGTTATATTAGGACACTAAATTATTAATATTCTTAAATAAAAATTTAATATTTTCTTCTTTTTTTCTTATATTATCTATAAATTCTATTATAGCAAAAATATATAAATATGCATATATCACATAAGTGATTTTGAGTCTAAATCATTAACTTTTATTTCTTTAGTTATTTATAAAAACCATGTACCTAAGTAGCAAAAAGAATTATAAATCTATTTTATTTTTATAGGTAGACCAAAATAATTGATATATGAGAATTCTATCATAAATGCTTTAATAAGTTTATTAACTAAATTTTTTACTTCTTCTTATTTTTTAATATTTTTATTAATTAAATATCAAAAAATATCTATTATTCAAATATAAGCTTGAAGGATTTAATAGCCTTATTAAAAGACTTATATTGACTTAGAAGGCTATCAAATCCTTCTATTGAATAGAATGAAAGTGTCACAATAATTTAGTATAAATATTTAGGATAAATTAATTGATTAGTTAGCTAATATTTAGCATTTATTTACTTTTACAATAATCATCAAATTTAAAATTATTTAAAAAGATTATGAAATAATAAAGTGTTATAATAAATTAAAATTATAGGTTCATATTAAAAGACTTTATCTTCATTATTTTAGTGATGTTCAAAATCTAATTGCCATAGTAAGACAAGATCCTCAAAGTATTAATGGCAAATTAGAAACTTTTTAATTGTTGTTGTTAAAACTTTGTTACAAATAAAGATTGGATTGTAATAAATTTGTGATTATATATTTTATATTATTCTAAAAAAACATCACATAAATATAATTTAAAAAATATATATTTTAATGATAATAATTATACCATGATTCTAGATTTAATATTCAATTAAGCAAGAGTATAGACCAAAGTTCATTTTAAGAGAGCCTTGGATTTTCTTTGGTCAATCTCTTTATATTTTAATTTTTTAAATAAAAAAATATTTAATATGAGTTAATTTATATTAGATTTTTAATGAGCCAAGAATCATTGACTTTAAACTAGGAAAATTTTTTTTTTAATAATTTAAATAAAAGTTATTCCATTATCTCATGTAATTTGAATCATCCAACTTAGAAAGAATAATGCTAAATAATAAATATTTTTACTAATACCAAATTTAATAATATTGAAGGTATGTACATTAGATTTTTAATAAATTAAGAATCATTAAATTTAAAATAATAATAAGATGGCCATAGTTATTTAAATTTTATATAATAAATTAAATATAGATGGATAGCAAAATTGGATCTTAGATAGAAGCTCAAAGATGCCTCTTTCCAAAATTAACTTGATAGTCTTATTTTCAATGAGGTCACCTCTATTTTTTTTTTTTTTTTTTTTTTTTTTGGTTCTCTTTTTCTAATTTTTTAATATTTCTTCCTTCTTCTATAATAGTCTAATTCTTATTAATAATTTGTTATGTTTCTTTTTTCCTCTTACTACTTAATATTTGTAATAAATTATCTAAATTAAATAATTTATTTATTTCTTATTTTAATTTTGGTCAAATGATGGCCAAATCTCATTATTTTTGTATGAATAGTATCTAATAGTTTTTTAAAAAATTTATTGTAGGAGGGCATGGATTTCTTTCATCTAGTCTTTTAATATTGTAGTTTTTAAAATAAAATTTTATAAAAAGAAGTTTTTTTAAAATAAAAATTTTATTATCTAAGTATTATTGTATTTTTTTTAATCTAAAAACGTTTTTTTACCAACTCAAATAAAGAACCATCTATTACTTTGGTAATTTGTATCATCTATTCTTAAAGTTATTTTTAATACTTAATAAGAGAATTTTATAAATTTTGGTAATATTAAAGCCACTCAAGTGATTATTTTTTGT
Source organism: Physcomitrellopsis africana (assembly GCA_036785485.1). Classification (NCBI taxonomy): domain Eukaryota; kingdom Viridiplantae; phylum Streptophyta; class Bryopsida; order Funariales; family Funariaceae; genus Physcomitrellopsis; species Physcomitrellopsis africana. Next base: position 133,398 of record JAWRVF010000445.1, on the reverse strand, counting down.
AAGAGATCTTTTTTTTACAATTTAAATTTTTAATTATATTTAATATATTATGATCTTACTTCTTAGTGATTTCAAATACTTTATTTTAAAAAAGAACTTTTAGAATTGCATGAAATTGAAGAAGAATTCTTACATGTGATTGAATATTAACTCTTTTGTATCTTTCATCTATCAAGTGAATTCTTATATACTTTTTTTATTTTTATTTTGGTTATTTTATACTATTTTATATTCTAAATTTATATTTATTTTGTATTATAAAATTGATATGGCCTTAGATGAGGTTTTGTTAAGAATATAAGATAAATATTTATATTAAACTTCAAACTTCTAAAGAATTTAGAAGATAATGAATAAGACTACTAAAGTAGTTGTCAAATCTATTTGAAGACATAAGTTTAGAAAGTTCTTAAAAGTGGCTACTAATAATGATAATAAGAAGACATTCTTGCAAAGATAATTTTTTAATTGAAAAAATTATAACATTTTATTAATCTAAAATATATGAATTTCAAATCACAAGATATTGAAATGATACTTTTAGGCTTAACATAACATTAGAAAAGCTTTAAAAGGTAGCTACTACCAAAATCAAGGATGTTAATTTTAAGAGGAGGTTATTGAAATAGTAGAAGTCTTTTATTATAGCTTAAGATTTTTTCTATTTTTTAGTTGATTTTGTAAAAGAGATTATATTATATCAATGGCTTGTTTTAACTACATTCACTACTTTCTTACATTTAATTATTCTAAATTTCTAATATTTATTTAGTAAATTTAATATTTTGATTTTAGTAGCTAAAGGATGTAGTGATTTTCAAGTTTAAGAATATCACAACTTATTTAGGCTATATTAAGTAGAATGAATTGTTGAGTACTTTAAGAATTGTTAATCATGTAGAGTATTAAAGGATTATATTATAGAAGAAGACTTTTATTCAATTTTTTAAAAAGCAAAAGCCTTAGTTACAAAAGCATCAAAGCTTTAGGATATAGCAATTAAAATATGATCTATTCAAAAAGTTATTTTAAGATATATTTTATATATAAAATCTTATTTTTTTTCTTCTTAATATCTTTTATTTTTATTTTAAATTATTATTATAATTTAAATCTCTTTAAATGAAGTTGATAAATAAAAAGGCTATTCTTATGTAAGAGTCAGAACTTTATCTATTTTTATGGATGGATAATGCTTCTATACTTTGCATCTGGTTCAAAAGTAGATTATTTTTTACTTACAAATTAGACCTTATTATTTAAACTATCCATTGATATTCTATCTCAGAAAAAAAAAAAAAAAAAAAAAAAAAAAAATTATAGCTTTGAAACAAGGTTCTAACAATTATATTAAAAAATGATGCCAATGGTATTTTAAACATCGTAAAGGTTGCTATAAAAAATATGGCTCTTCAAAAGGAAAATTGAGAGGTATTGGAGAAAAAGGCCTTAAAAGACTTTAAAGAGTTTTTTTAGTAGATACTATAACATCTAATGCTTACAAAGTAATTACTCTATTATTTACTATTGATGTAATTTCTATGCTTCTTCTAACTAAGGCTACTAATTCATTCGAAACTTCTCAACTTTATTTCTAAAATAAAAAATATGATATATTTACAAGTGTTACTATCTTTTCTATAGGTGCTTCAATTAGTATAGTTATTAGAAAAGCTTTTACTTTTAAATTATTAAAATCTAAACTTATATATCAATCAATAATAAAACTACATGATTTTATATAAAAGATATTATTTTATTTTTTTCTTATAATTATTTAAATATATTATTTATATATGATTAATATTTAATATTTTATATTTTTTGGCATTAAGAAGTTAGATAAGGTTATAAGATATGAATGTATTCAATAACATACCCTATATTGAATTTGATCTTCTGATAGCTAATCTTTCAAAAGGATTGCTAATTCTTAGAGTCTTTTTTTTCTATTATTTTCCTATAATAAAACTTATATTCTAATATCCATTTAGATACTATTTTTTAATTTATCTATATTTATCTATATAATGATAAAACTATGTTTGTTAGAGACATATATTTTAAAAATTTATAAAACCTTCTAAAATATTTTAGAGGATTCTTAGTTAATAGAAGTAGCTCAAGAAGCTTCATAGTTAGTAGAAGGAGCTTGAGAAGCTTCAAAATTAGTAGAAGTTGCTTAAGAAGCTTCTTAGTTTGATAAAAGCCGCTCAAGAAGCTTCCTAGATAGATTATATATTGGACTCAAGGCTGAAGTATTCTTCAATCTCAACAACACATCTCTTGGAGTTCTAACTCACTTTTTTTGGTATTATTTGTATATTCATCTAAACAATTCAATTCCTTGTTGGTTTTTTTTAAAATCTCTTCTTAATTCTAGTCTCTTGTTTTATATTTTTGTATCCTTGACAATTTGTTGAGATTACTTTCATCTTCAATATTAGAGTTGGATCCTTTTTATTAGAAAGTGGATTATTTCTTTTCTTGAAGGTATATTAGCGCTTTAGAGGTTGTGGATTACCCTCTTCTAAACTAATATTATCTTCTTATGGATTAATTTTTATTTTTTCTTAGAATGATTGGAGATTAAGACATTAGTATGATCAAATCTTCTAAGTCTAAGTTAAATGTCATTATAAGTATTTTTATTATTTTATTTGCTAAGATTGTAGAAATTGAAGGAATTATTGCAAAACTTCATAATAGTGCAACATTGAGAATACTACAATCTTCTAGACTGCACTTATCTCAAACTTTTGCACTTGAAGATGCATTATTATCTATGCTATATCAAAAAAATCTACATATTTAGCAATATAAAGAGCCTTAAGTTAATCTTCTAGAAAAATATAATAGTACACATTCAAAATTTTGAAGATTTATCAATCAAATTTGATTGATATTAGTTCTACAATCTAATACTTATCTAATAGAAGAATCAAGGATTAGATTGATTAGCATCTTATTTATGGGACAAATATTGTTATAATTTTTTTACTTATTTGAAAAAAGAACACCAATTTTAAATAACTTTGAAGCTTTCATGGAAGTATTTACGGAAGCACTTGGAAAATATGACAAGGCTTATTGAACAACAACTAAGATCTAAGCATTGCAACAAAGGGTGCGCTTTGCATAAGTCTATGCATCTAATTTTACGAACCTAGTATGTGACATTAATTGGAAAGAAGAAGCCTTAATAATTCAATTCTATTGAAAATTAAGAGACAATGTAAAGGATTTGTTATTATCGCTTTTGGATCTATAATTATCTAATAAAGCCATCAACCAAGCTGTAAAATATAATAATCAATTATTTCAATAACATCAAGATTAATATTTATAGGCTTCAGCAAGATAATATGCAATTCAATATATTCTTGCTACATCCACAAGTAGTTTGAATTCACATTCAAAAGTAGAAGATATGCAACTTGATGTGATATATTTTAAACTTCTTAGTTCACAAAAAAAGAAGTGTTAGATGGAAGAAGGTGTATGTTTATATTGTAGAAAAGAAGGCCATAAGGCTTGAAATTGTTTAAAGAAACATAATCAATGCATCACCAAAATCAAAAGAGCAATTATTCAGGAAAACAAAGATGTTTAGCTAAAGTAGGGACCATGCAGCTAGATAATTCAAAATTTTAAAACTATTCAAGTTCTTTTCTTTTTGCTCAACTTGCTTTACAATTCTTTTATATTTTAGCCTTCAAAAGCTTTAGATGATTGCCTTGTTGGAATTAAGAGCGTCCGCTTATTTCTTAAATGATACATTTAATAAGCTTCATAAAATTTTTTAGTACAAAAATCCAAATTTGTTCATGTAGAGATAATAGATAGACAATTTTTATCCTTAGGTAGTATTATCCATGTAACAATGCCTATAGAAGTATTATTTGAAGACCATAGCAGCCAAATTGTATTCAATGATATTAAGACTCTTTCAAATCTTGTTATTCTTAGATTTTCTTGGTTGAAAAAGTATAATCAATCTATAGATTGGAGGTTGCAAAGAATAATATTTATAATAGAAATCCTTGTAAGAAAATTTTGTAAAACGTCATCAAATAATAAACCTTTATTTACTAGAGCAAGGGCCTTTATAAGGTTGGCCAAAGAAGGTATATCATTTGTTATTTATACAACTCCAATTAAATAAGATATGACTTCATGTCAAGGACATGAACTAAAACAGATGCATAAATTAGTAAAAATTATGTCAAAAGAAAATAACAAGATAGAAATAAAGAAGTATGTATATTTAAGAAGAAATTGGAATTGCTATTGCCAAAGACTAAAAAATACATGAGACTCTTGAATTAGACTAGGAGCAAGAAAAGAGTTGACAAGAGTAAAGAAGCCTTCACTCCTATCTCTATATATACTATTTATCTAAGAACTACGTAGCGGCGTTCTAGAGGTCCTCCAACACATGTTTAATTTGCAAGACACATGTTAAACTTATAAGACAAGTTTCCTACATGTATGCCACGTACTTAACTTGTTCCATAAGCTACCAATATGTGCGACACATGGCTAGCTTGTTCCACAAGCTACTAATATATATGATACATGGCTAGCTTGTTGACCAAGTTTATAACCTATCAATCATCTATAAATATATATAAAGATGACTTTGTGTTTATAAAGCTTTCTAGAAAGCTTTTCTATAAAATATTATCAAGTTAACTTATTTTATTTACTTCTATCAATCTATATTAATTAAATAATTATTGGAATAAATCTTATGTTCATGACACTATCCTCCCTTCTAGGAACAAGTTCCATGAGGAGCGGTGATTACATGTTGAAAAAGTCCAAGATACATCAAATTGTGCTTGTTACATACTCTGATCTTTGTTCCCTTCAAAGGTAGTTGATATATCCTTTCAGCCATCGATAGTATTCTATACCAGGACAAGAGGATCACCCTATTATTTGATCATTGTTGAGGCCTTCATAACTTCCTTCAAGGAAAATATTTGGAATACCATCAGGAATAGTTTCTACCTCTAAAAGTATCACCAAACATCGAGAGTCTCTTCCAAGGTCATGATACCAAACATAATCTATTTAACCATCAATCCGAGGAAAAATATGTCATTCTTGAGGATCTTTGTCTCTATTACATTGTCGGATAGAAAGAATTTGTCTTGGGAAAACGCCGGATTCCTAACTGCTACTAGAACTAGTAGGGAACATGAGAGAAAGCCGTGCTTGTATATTCTATACTTGCACAATATTTGTTCAAGCTTTCAAGTTATACTTGTATTATACTTGTACAAGTCTTGTACAAATATAAAGTATAAATACTTAAATAATACTTATATAAATATCCTTGTATAATACTTATATAAATACTTATATAATACAAATATTATGTATAATACTTGTATAAATACTTGATATAAATACAAGTATATATAGTTGTATAAAAGGTATAAGCAAAGTATGTATGTATTCAAGTATACCTCAAAATACAACCGCATATGAGGAATACAAGTTATACAACAATCTGAAACTAAATATATCACTAAAACTTCATCCAAAGGTCGAATCAAGCGTGCTTATAGCCTATGGAAAGCCAATAATCCATTATAAAATATATCAAAATTTCACAAATAGATGACTTACCGTTTAAAAGTTATGGCTAAAAGAAGTAGGCACTAAAATTTCCAAGCAAATGCAAAGGCAGCAAAGCTCCTCTTCACTTCAGCCTTTGTTGTGATCACTTCCCTTCTCCAAATTGGACATGCAATAGCTTTTTAGAAAGCTCACTCTATCACCTAACTTATTCTAAAATTTTGCATGCATGCCTCTCAAATTCCAGATTTTGTAGCTAGTAAATTCTACTCTTCAAACCCTAGCAACAATTTTTCCTCTTTGACACTTCACGGCTCATAAAACTTTCATCAAAGCTCCAAATGTATTGATTTTTGATTTTGTGGAAAGCTTACACAAGCTACTATAAGCGCCTAAATTATCAAAAAGATTGAAGAGACTGTCCGACTTAGGTGGTTGAACAAAGTCTCTACCCCTCGTCATCGGGTGGCAGCAAACCCTTTCCCACTCTCAAGCTCACAACTTTTGCTCTTTAACTCCAAATGCTACAAGAGATGTCTTGATAGAAAGCTAGCACAATTTTCCACACTCTCTATAAATTTCACTAAGAAAGAGTTGAAATAAAACTTGCAGTAGCAGCTCGAAGTTTCTGCCCCTCTTCATCGGGTGGCAGCAAACCCTACTCTACTAAAACAAGCATAATTTTTTGCTCACAATTCCAAAACAAGCAAGTGAGTAGGTTCTAAAATCCTCACAACTTGGAGAATACACCCACCAATTTTCATTACAAACGCTTCTATCTCCTTAGAGCTATCTCTCTCCAAAATTCACCACTCAAAACTCCCCTCTCTAGGTCTAGCAAGAGGAGTATATCTCCCTTTCTTTCTATATTAGTCTATGACACACCCACATGGGCAACCAAATCCTATTGAATAGGCCCTATTCACCCCATGCTCTTCTTTCTTATTCCTCACAAGGTCCATTCTACCTCAAAAGTCAACAAGAAAGATAAAACAATCTTTATTTTTTTTTTCTAATTACAAAAGAGTCTATTCTAGGATATAAATAAGGTAGGAACAAAACAAATAGCCATCTTAATTCACTAATTAAGTGGCTATAATAAATCCTCTCCTTATTATATCTTCAAAAATAACATCTAACACTCACATATATATTAACAATAGATATAAGATATATAATATTTTTATATACTGCACGTAGATGTAGTATGACAATGTCATCTTGAAGGTTGTGATAGTTATAATGTCTCATCTAGTAAGTCAATAAACAATGGTTCTTGAGCTAAATTCATTGGTTGTTGATCTTCTATCTATTTAGTACAAATAAATTTAAAGAAATAGCAAACAATGATACAAGATAGAGTGAAACTTCTATAGAACTTATTTTGTTTTATAGCAAAGATTTTCTTGACTTTTTATCTTAATTTTGACAGTTGTCATCAATAAAACATATTCACTTTTGTTGATACATTTGCTAGATTCCTAGATGGCTTCTATGTGCGTTTACTAATATCGTACCTGTGCCACTATATAAGATATTCCACTCGATTTCGGCACCGCCTTCAATCTAAAATCTCTTCTATCTTGAATTCTTCACTGTTGTCTACTTCTATAGGAGGTAGTCGCATTTGTCTTCTTTCTTGTATATCTATTATCTTGTATGGGTCGAGTAGTGACATGTTGTCGTATTAATATTGCTTATAGTATGTAAAATCCACTCAAAAATCATAATATGTTTATAAATTTAGATATGTGTTAGAATGGTTAGTAAAATAAATTAAAGGGATTGATAGAAGAAACTTTATTTTATTTTTACTTGTTTTGATTATGGTATTTAAAAATTATAAGATCTAAATGATTAGTATGAAGCCTTGAGAGAAGGTGGGAGCCTAAGGATGAAAATATAAGCTAGTAGGAGGCTAATTGGGAGGGATGAAATGAAGGCATGGTCGGATGAAGGCAAGGAATGGAAAACTTCATCCCTATTGGTCGAATACCATGCCCAATGGGCTTTGAAGAGGCTGCCTGCGACCTTAACAAGGGTTGCGGCGACTTCAAGGAGGCTATTAGAAAATCAGAAGCTAGGATTGTAAAGCTTAGGATTTTGGGTACAATTTGTATACAAAAGTTAGAGGATTTGGAGTTAGGGTAAAGAAGTTATAGCCATTTGAAGTTAAGGTATCAATACGAGACATATTGTCACTCTTTTGAGGATTAAAGGAGTTGTATAAAAGCTTTTGGAGATCGGAAGGTGCAGCTAGAGAGAAGATTTCAAGCTCTACACTTGATATGGAAGAATTACTACGTTTGATGTTCTGAAAAAGGAGTTATTGGGAGTCAAATACAGCAGATTGAATTCCAAGGCAGTAAGTAGGCCGTTTTGTTGATAGTGATGGGGTTTGTCATATCTTGAATTTCTGGATGAATTTTTGTCTCAAAATTTCTAAAAAGGTGTATGATTATGCAAAAAAGCTATATATCAAAGTTTCATAGTATTTGGACTTTTAGATTGTGAGCTATAAAGAATTTAGTACATAGGTGTTTATAAATAAGGGTTTAAAGCTACTGCTAGGATTTTGGCAATATCTAAAGATCAATAATGAATCAATAGTTGAAATTTGTGGTGATAGTTGTAAACAATATATCAGTACTTCTTGTGAATTTGGAGTAGATTTGGACGGTTAGATTGAAAGTTATGGATTATTGAAGTTTGGGAAAAATTCCCTTCTTACGGGGGAATGAGGGTTTAGAGTATTTTGTTATGTTTTGAGTTGTTTGAAGAAATTAGGCTTATGTATTGGGTGTAATAGCCCTATGAAGATCTCTTTTATATAAACTTAGGGGTTTTTATTATACTTGAAACTTGCTTGAGTAATTAGTGGCAGCCAGAAGCCCAGCGCTTTCTTGAGGCAAATTCTCTCTACCACGACAACGTGAAACATAGGATGGATCTTTATAGAATTTGGAAGGTATAATCGATAAGAAACTGGATTGATTTATCCACAACTCAAAAAAGGTCCAAGCTTATGATAATTTAGCTTGTCGTAAGGGCAAATAGTCTTGATATTATGACAAAGTAACCATATTTTATTGCCCACGTGGAATTGAGGTTGTTCCTTATGATAGACATTTGCATTGATTTTTTATCATTCTTGAGCTTTTTTTAATTGTGCCCTCATTGTTGTATATAGCTCTGACAACCAATTTGTTAAATTTTCTACCGCAGGATTATTAGCTTTTGAAAAGTCAAAAGTATCAAATTGTAGATGATAACCATAATTTGCAAAGAATGGAGTTTGTTGAATAGAAAAATGTATCAAATTATTATAAGCAAAGTCTACCAATGATAAAAGAGTTGTCCAATCATCTTGATGATAATTAATGGTACATCTCAAATATTGCTATAACACTTGATTTATTCATTGTGATTGTCTATTAATTTGAGGGTAGAAAGCTAAAGATAGTTTTATATCCATCTTCAATATTTTGAAAAGAGTCCTCCAAAATCTTGATACAAATTGTGTTCTTATATCTGATATAATATCCTTTGGTAATCCATGATAGTGGTATATATTATGTAGGAAGAGTTTAGCTCTTTCTCCACTTATAATAGATTTTGTACGTGGTACAAAATATACCATCTTGCTAAAATAATCTACAATCACGAATATAGAGTCATATGAACCTGACTTTAAAAGATCCATGATAAAATCCATAAAAATAAAAGACCAAGATTGTTTTGGTATAGGTAATGGTTGATAAAGTTCGTAAGGTCTGTGACAAGGAGTTTTGATCTTGAACAAACGTCACACGATTGTATAAATTTTTTAATAGCCTTTCGCATCTGAAGCCACCAAAAATCTCTTGATATTAGCTCCAAAGTTTTATTATATCCAAAATGTCCTATCGCAGAGAGGTTGTGACAAGCTTCTAAAGCACATACTTGTGTTGTGCCTTTTGGAGTATATAGGTGGCCTTTGAAATAGAATAGATCATTCTTGAATTCAAACTTAAAAGTATCATGAGACTTAGATGAATTATTCTTAATCTCATGGACAAGAGGGTCTAAAGATATACTTGATTGAATTTACTTGACAAAAGTTGAATCAACAATCAATATTGATTTCATTGCTCGAAGATGAAATTGCTCTGGCTTCAAGAGGATCATTCTTTATTGATCAAAAATCAAATCTCCCTCTTTTGATACAAGACAAGAATGTCTAAAAAAGACATCAAACAAACCTTATTTTTCTAGCCGATAGGTGATAATAAACTCAAATCTTGACAAAGACATGCTCTAACAAGCCTGACAATGATTCAACATATATGCTAACATGAAATACTTGAAGTTCTTGTGATTCATATATATGGTGACTAGACTAAAAGCGCCTTCCAAATAATGATGTCATTCTTGAAAAGAATCCATAATTACAAGAAGTTCTTTATCATGGATTTTGTAGTTGATTTCTCCTGTTGAAAATTTCTTGGAATAAAAAGCTATTAGTAGAGTTTGAAATCTGCTCCCATTTGTGATAATACTGCCCCTAAAGCAAAGTCTGATATATTTGTTTTCATAAAAAATACCTTGAAAAAGTTGACACAATACAAAATTGGTATAAAAGTAAAAGTTGTCTTCAAAGCCTCAAATATTTTTATTACTTCTTTGCTCCACTCGAGTTTGTCCTTATAAGTTAAGAGTATAAGTGGAATTGCAACTTATGAAAAGTTCTTGATAAAGATTCAATAGTAATTGGCAAATTCCAAAAAGTATTGCACATCTCATATTATTTTTATAACCTTCTAATCTATGATAATTTGGACTTTCTTAGGATCTATTTTGAGACCATCATTTGAAATGATGTATTCTAAAAAATCAACTTGAGTAGTATGAAATACACACTTTTCCATCTTGGCATATAATCATGTATCTCTAAGTTTTTGTAATACATGATAAACATAAAGTTCATATTCTTTTGTGTTCTTAGAGTAGATCAGAATATTGTCTAAATAATAGACAATAAAATCATCAAAAAACTCACAAAATACATCATTCATGAGATGTTAAAAAGTAGCTGGTGCATTTGTAAGTTCAAAAGGCATGACATTATATTCAAAATGTCCATATCTTATTCAAAATGCAGTCTTCCATTCATCACCTTCTTTGATGCACATTAAGTTGTATGCTCCTCTTAGATCTATTTTTGTATAGATCTTAGCTTGATTCAATTGATCAAAAAGTCTTGATATCAGAGGCAAAAGGTATCTATTCTTGATGGTAATCTTGTTGAGTCTTCGATAATCTACTCACATCCGTAGTGATCCATCTTTCTTTTTTATAAAAAAGATAGGAGCTCCTATTAGAGATTTTAAATGGCGTATGAAATTTTGGGCTAAGTTCTCATCAATGCATTTCTTGAATTCAGCTAATTCATTCTAGGATAGACTATAGATCGATTGAAATGGAGGCTAAGTTCCCTCTTTGAGATCAATTGAAGAATCATATGGACAATGCTCCGGAAGAATGTCTATATTTTTCTTCTCAGAAATGTCTTGATAATCTTGAGATTGGCTTAGAATGCCACTTGGAGTCCTTCCACCATCAGAAATGGATGTAGCATAAATAGCAAAAGATGAACCTTCTTTTGCTTTATTTATAAAAGTTTTTACGCTTATAAGTACAGATTTTATTATACTAGGCTTATGGTTTCTTATTTAATTTACAAGACTCTTGTTAATGCTTTGAAAAAAGTTAAATCTACAAGAAGTCCAATCTATTTAAGAATTATGCTTTTCTAGCCATGATAAACCTAAAATGACTGGATTAGAGGGAGATTTAATTATATTATAGACTACACAATTATTATAATCATCTATTATAACATTTATAGGAAGGGTTTCATGAGTAATATTTTCAAAAGATAACGGACAACCATCTATGACTTCTACATGTATGGATTTAGTTTTTTGTACTGAAGGTATTCTATGACTTTTAACAAATTTTTTATCTAAAAAATGTGCTGAGGCTCTTGAATTTAGTAAGGCAAAGGCTTTGTGATATTTAGATCCCAAATAAACATCTATTATAAAACAAGAAGAGGATTCAGAAGAGAAGATAGGATCTTTATTAGGAATTGTACAAGATTCCAACTGCACGGTGTCGTACTGTAATTGTTTATAATATATAAAATCCATTCAAAATGCATAATATGTTTATGAGTTTAGATATGTGTTAGAATGGTTAGTAAAGTAAATTAAAGAGAATTGATGTAAGAAAATTTATTTTAGATTTTTATTTAATTTGGTTATGGAATTTAAATTATATAAAACGTAAATATTTAGTATAAAGCCTTGAGAGAAGGTAGGAGCCTAAGGATGAAAATTTAAGCTAGTAGGAAGCTAATTAGGAGGAATGAAATCAAAGCATGGTCAGATGAAGGCAAGGAATGGAGAACTTCATCTCTATTGGTCGAATACCATGCCAAATAGGCTTTGAGGAGGCTGCCCTCGATCTTAACAAGGGTTTCGGCAACTTCAAGGAGGCGATTAGAAAATCAAAAACTAGGATTAAAAAGCTTATTTTTTAGGCTATAATTTTGGTATAAAAATTGAGGGATTTGGAGTTTTAATGAGAGAGGAGTAGGCACTTGAAATTGAGGTGTACAAATTGTACCTACTATCACTCTTTTGAAGATTGAAGGAATTATATGAGAGCTTTTGGAGATCGCAAGGTGCGGCTAGAGAGGTGATTTTAAGATCTACATCTAATGTAGAAAAATTACTACATTTGGAGTTTTAAAGAAGGAGATATTATGAGTCAAAGACAGTAGATCTAATTCCAAGGCAGTAAGTAGACCGTTTTGTTGATAGTAATGAGGTTTGCCATATCTTGAATTTCTGGATGAATTTTGTCTCAAACTTTCTAAAAAGGTGTATTATTATGCTAAGAAGCTATACATCAAAGTTTCATAGAATTTGGACTTTTAGATTGTGAGATATGAAGAATTTAGTACTTGGGTGTTTGTAAACAAAGGTTTGAAGCTACTGCTAGGATTTTGGCAATATCTAAAGATTGGTAATGAATCAATAGTTGAAATTTGTGGTGATAGTTGTGAAGAATACATCAATATTTCATGTAAATTAGGAGTAGATTTAGACAATTGGATTAAAAATTATGGATTATTGAAGTTTGGCAAAAATTCCCTTCCTATGGAGGAATGAAGGTTTTAGAGCATTTATTATATTTTGAGAGATTTGAGGAAATAAGACTTATATATTGGATGTAATAGCCCTATGAAGAAATATTTTATATAAATTTGAGGGTTTTTTTATACTTGGATCTTGGTTGAGTAATTAATGGAAGTTAGAAGCCCAGTGCTTTCTTGAGACAAATTCTTTCTACCATAACAACGGTCCCTATTGTAGTTGGACAAACTCGTTTTCCGACATATTATCTTTTTTGACAACTATACTCTTCATCTTGTAGTTGCATCATTCCTTTGAACAATATTGAGTAGTGTGCTTAGGTTCTCCACAATATAAATATAATCTTTCTTGATGACAATGAGTCTTTTCTTTTTCAATAGGAGATATAAAACGTACCACGTTGATTTACATATCTTCTACTTTTAAATGTACATATTGAAAAGACATTGATATTACTATTGTATTATAGTAATATTGAGATTTCATTATGCAACTCTCAGATTGAAATTCAAAAAGCCAATTGCCACATGCCACAACAAAATTAATTGTTTGACTCAATGTCTGAGGATTGTATAAGTTAAGCATCAATTTCTTTGCTTCATATTGTAATCCATAGAAAAATTAGCTAAATAGTGCAGCATCATCTCACTTGGTGTCAATTGCTAATTGTTAAAATTGTAAAGTATATGATGTCATTGATCGATTGCCTTGTTGCAAGATATAGATTTTATTGATTGCAACACAAATTGCATCATATTTTCTATACATAGATCAAAACTCTCCTAAGAATGCCTCTAAATTATCCAATATTAGATCACATTATTTAAGAAAGGATGAAAACCATGATAAAGTAGAGCTTGACAATAATGTTCCAATAAACCTAACTTGTGATCGTTGGATTGAATAGCTTTGAGATTGAAGTTCAATTGCTAGTTGTACTTGATTGATGAATCTTTGAAACTTAGATCTGGTACCATCAAACTTCTCCAATAAACTAATTTTTGATTCTTTGATGCTTGAATGGTGTTCAATTGTAGGTGAAGTGATATAGCTCAATGCAGCTCAAATCATCTCTATATCTTCACTTCCTACTAATCTTGTTGCTCCTTGTGGTGGTGTATTGAATTAATGCATTACAAGCATTATTTTACTCATTAGTTCTTGCATTTGTGCCATTACACTGTTTATTTTAGCAAGCTCTATCATAATACTTTAATAAAAAGAGAGAAAAGTGTCTATTCTCACTACAAAATAAAATATTCAAATAACAAAGAAAAAATTCTAAGAATAATATCAGTTTAAAAGTGGATAATCCACAACTTCTAATATACTTATTTTTTATCAAGAAAAAGGGGTAATCTACTCTTAATTAAGAAAAGATAAAGCTCTAATATTATAATCTTTATTCTTATCAATCTATCAAGGACATGAATTAAAACAAATGCATAAGTTAGTAAAAATTATATCAAAAGAAAATAACAAAATAGAAATAAAGAAATATGTATATTCAAGAAGAAACTGGAATAGCTATTACCAAAGACTAAAAAATATATGAGACTCTTGAACTAGACTAGAAGTAAGAAAGGAGTTGATAAGAGTGAAAAAGCCTTCATTCTTGTCTCTATATATAGTAGTTATCTAAGAACTATGTGGCGGCATTCTATAGGACCTCCAACACATGTCTAATTTACAAGACATATGTCAACCTTGTAAGACAAGTTTCCTACATATACGCCACGTACTTAACTTGTTCGACAAGCTACCAATATGTGCAATACATAGCTAGCTTGTTCCACAAGCTACCAATATGTGCAACACATGGCTAGCTTGTTGGCCAAGTTTATAACCTATCAATCACTTATAAACATATGTAAAAGTGATTCCGCATTTATGAAGCTTCTAGGAAGCTTTTCTATAAAATATTATCAAATTAATTTATATAATCTACTTCTATCAATCTATATTAATTAGATAATTATTGAAATAAATCTTATGTCTGTAATAACTATATTGATGAAAACCTTACAAAGAACTTTATCAAGCATTCAATGTCTCTAACATGTGTACCTATACTCTTTGTGAAGAAAAAAAATGGTTTCTTGCATATAAGCATTGATTATTAGGGATTGAATAAGATAACAGTGAAAAATCGTTATCCACCACCATTTATTTTTAGATTTTTGGAACAACTCAACAAAGCTAAGATCTATATTAAAATAGATCTTTGTAGAGTATATAACCTAGTATGGATCAAGAAAGGAAACAAATAGAAGATCCCATTTTGGACAAGATATGGATATTTTGAATATATTATCATATCTTTTGGATTAATAAATGTACCTGCTATCTTTCAGCATTTAATAAATAATATCTTTCAAGAGTATCTAGATAAGTTTGTGGTGATTTATATTGATGATATCTTGATCTACTCAAAAAAACTAGAGGAATACAAAGAACATATAAAGTTGATATCATAAAAGCTAGAAGATACATATTTGTATGCTAAGCTAGAAAAATATATATTTTATCAACCAAAGATGGAATTCTTGGAATATATTGTATCTATTGAGGGTTTAATAATGGATCTCTAAAAGATAGAGGCTCTTATACAATGGACCATTCCAAAGACTGTAAGAAATGTACGATGTTATTTTCAATTTGCCAACTTCTATCGAATCTTCACTAAAAATTATTCTCAAGTTGCCGCCCTTCTTACTTAATTGACATACAAAAGTAAGTTAAAATGAGATTCTTAAGCAGAGAAAGCTTTCCAAGATCTCAAGACAACGTTCATTATAAGTCCAATTTTAGTACATCCAAGTTTTATAAAAATATTCTACATGGAGATTGATGCTTTGGATTTTATACTAAAGACCATACTTTTATAAATGGGTATAGACGATAAACTCCATTGTATTGTATTTTATTTTAAAAAAAATTTTATTATCAAAATTAATTATAAAATCCACAATAAGGAATTTTTTGTTACTGTGGATTTTTTTTAAGAATGACATTCTTTTTTCAAAGGAGCAATGCATCCTGTGATTGTATATACAAATCACAAGAACTTGGAATATTTTATGTCAACTCAAGTTCTTAATCGCTGTGAAGCTCAATAAAATATGTCATTATCTTGATTTAACTTTGTTATTATTTATCGACCTAGGAAGCAATAAGAGTTGTTTGATGCTTTATCAAAGAGAGCATATCTTATATTAAAGATAGGAGAGGCAACGTTTGATCAATAATATATACCTTTTTTAAAATCAAAGCAATTTTGCCTTTGCGTCACTATTATATCAAGACCTATTGATTTTAATTTCCTCAATGAAGTATGTATTGCAACTATTCATGATGTTTTGGTCCTTGATATCAAGCATAGCCTCAATAAAAGTGTTGACAAGTTCAAACTTGATGAGGACCTTTTATACTTTAAAAAACATTTGTATATCTCAAAAAGACCTACACAACTGCATGTTTTTTTAATCTCGCCATGGCTTTTCCAACTACTAGTCATTTTGGATTTAACAAGACCTAGGAATTTATTTCTTCAAATTTTTGGTGGCTTCAAATGTGGAAGGCTATGAAGGACTTTGTGCTCTCTTGTGACATCTGTTTAAGATCTAAAAATCCTTGATATCATCCTTATGGACTCTTATAGCCTTACATATTCCAAGATAGTCATGGTCTTTTATCTTGATGGATTTCATCATGGATCTACTGCCATCCAATTCATTCGACAATATCTTTGTGGTGGTTGATTGACTTACAAAGATGGCTCATTTCATTCCTTACAAGAAGACTACGTTTAGTTAAGAAATGACAAGGTTCTTTCTTAACAATATATATATTGATATCATGGCCTTTTGGATAATATTATATTTCATTGAAGACCCCAATTTATATCTAAGTTTTGAAGATGTTCTTTTAAAATATTAATGGTAGACATTAAACTTTCTTCGGCTTTCTATCTTCAAACTAGTGACCAAATAGAATAAGTTAACTAAGTTTTGAAGCAGTATTTTTAATATAGCATCAACTATCAATAAGACAATTGGATCTTGTATCTATTATTAGTAAAAATTATATACAATAATATTTTTTATGTCTCAACTCAATAAATATTATTTTAATCTCATTTAGGATATCACCAAAAGCTTGATATATAGAATATGCCAAAAAATAATAATCCAGTAGTTGAAAGATATGCAAAGTATCTATCACAATATCACAGACACATTTCAGTCACTACATTCTAGAACCTAGCATAGTCTTTTAGAATCTTTTAGAATCTTTTTTAGTCTTTTAAAATATTTTATAATCTTTTAGAATCTTTTAGAATCTTTTAGAACCTTCTATAATCTTTTAGAACTTTCTAAAATCTTCTTTATTCTTCTAAAATCTTCTGTAATTTCTTGGAATCTTTTAGAACCTTCTTTAGCCTTCCAAAATTTGCCTCAATTTTTTAAAATCTTTTAAGATATTCTTAGAAGGTTCAATAGGACATAAGCCTTGTAATATAAATAAGAGGCAAGACGTTGTCATACTATAATTGCTTATAATATATAAAAATTACTAAAATATATAATATATTCATAGATTCTAATATGTATGACAATAATTAATAAAGTATTTAAAAGAGTTGGTATAAGAAATATTATTTTGATTTTTTTACTTAATTTGATTATGATAATTAAACTATATAGGAACTAAATGTTTAATATAAAGCCTTAAGACGCTATTGGAGTCCAAAAAAGAAGAATTAAATTACTAAGAGGCCTATTTGGAAGGATGAAGATAAATTGTAAATGAATGAAGACAAGGGGTGAAGTTCTTCATTCCTATTGGTCAATGGTCATATCCAATAGGCTTTGAAGAGGCTGCCTACATGGAAAACAAGGATTTTGGTAACTTTAAAGAGGAAATTAGAAAATCAGAGACTAGGGTTACAAAGCTTATTTTTTGTATTACAATTTCAGTGTAAAAATCAAGAGATTTGGAATTTTTATGAGGGAGAAGTAGGCACTTGAAATTAAGGTATACAAATAGTACCTACTGTCATTCTTTTGAGGATTTGAGGAGTTGTACGGGAATTGTTGGAAATTTGAAAGTGCAGTAAGAGAAGTGATTTCAAGATCTATACCTAATGTAGAAGAATTGTTACATTTAGAATTTTGAAGAAGGAGATATTAGGAGTCAAAGACAATAGATTGAATTCCAAGGCAATATGTAGGCCATTTTGTTGATAGTGATGGTTTTGTGTCACGGATACAAAATACAAAATAGAAATCTAAACAAGAGGTTCACGAAGAACTGGAAAGAACTAAATTAATGCAGATGAGTACAAGGTCAACACCAGAGAAGTGAGCTAGAGCTCCAAGAGATGTGTTGTCGAGACTGAAGAATCCTTCAGCCTCGACTCCTATATATACTACCAGATAGGAAACTTCTCGAGCTACTTCCGCTAAACTAGGAGGCTTCTCAAGCGACTTCTATTTAACCAGGAAGCTTCTCAAGCAACTTCCTAGAATCTAGTAGAATATTCTAGGAATATTCTAAGAATCTTCTAGAACCTTCTAAAGGAATCTTTAGAGAATCTTCTAGGAATCTTTATAGAATATTCTAAGGAATCTTTAAGAGAATATTCTAGAGGGTTCCAAAGACTTGCTTCTAGAATGTTCTAGAAGCTTGTCTCTAGAAGGTTCTAAGGACTATGTCCCTAACATTACCCTCTCCTTTAGCTTTGAGGTCTCCGAGAAGCAATGTTGTTTGTCGGTTAGAACAATCGCAAGAAAATAAAGATCTGTCGCATAACGTCTGCAATGAACTCCAATTGCTGTTCGTGAAGCAAGTGGTTCAACGGCCCTTGAAGCCAACGGTAGTGGCCCACGCCTTCCACTTCTGACCAAGCATGAACTTCCGTGTCCTCATTGTGAAATTGTCCTGCAAACACACCTTCTGGCTGACCATCGTAAGCAGGCTCGATCTCAAATACTATCACCAGCGATCGGTTACTCGGTATCCTCCGTCGTTGTCGTGGTGCAGGCGGTTCTTCATCTCGAGGTCGCCTTCGTGAGCTAGTCGGTTGAGATAACACGACTGGCATGCTATCCATGTCGGGAAATCAAACTCTGGCTACTAGAAAAAGTTCTCTATCTTGGAAAAAATAACTTATCAACTGTGAGTTTTGGTGGTGCTCTCCCCTCTTTTATGTTCTCGGATGAGTAAGCTTCAATAAGAAGTTATCATTGAACTAGCTTAGGTTTATGAGGATATCGTCGATGAAACTCCTATACCTTTTGCGGTGCATTGGTAAGATTTTTGGCTGGCTCCCACGTTCATTTATTAATGTCGTAGCCGCACCAATGAACAAGATACTCCAACTTGCCCCACATTCGCCGTGAATCCAGCACCTTTTCGACCTCGTATTCCTCGTGGTTCTCAATTTCAATGCTAGGTGGCGGATGTTGTGTTCTTCCAAGAAAGGATGACTCTTGATAAGATTCCAACAAAGAAACATGAAAGACAGGGTGTACCTTCATAGCAGCTGGTAGCTCCAGACGATATGCTACTGGATTGATTTGCCTCTGGATGACAAATGGTCCCAATCTTCGGTAGTCCAACTTATCACAAGGCCTTGTCGTCTTAATATTTCGTCGAAGTAACCATACTTTATCTCCAACCTTGAAAGCATGTGCCTCATTTCGAGATCTATCTGCGGTCGCCTTGTAGGACTCTTGTGCAACTTGCAATTGAAGTTTCAACGTGGCTTGAAGTTCCGATAACCGCTTTACAATTCCTTCAGCTGCCAGATTGATATTTGTTGATGGACTCAATAGGTCAAGTTTCAGATGGTATCCATAGTTGGAAAAGAATGGTGTTTGTTGAGTCGACGCATGAAGTGTGTTGTTGTAAGCAAACTCGGCAAGCGATAGATATGCGATCCAATCGTCCTGCTGATAGTTGATGCTACACCGTAGATACTGCTCCAAGACTTGATTGACCCGTTTTGTTTGGCCGTCAGTTTGGGGATGGAAAGCCGAAGAAAGTTTGATATCCACTTTCAATGCCTCAAAGAGAGATCTCCAGAACTTGGATACGAACTGAGTCCCTCGATCCGACACGATATCATCTGGTAGGCCATGATAACGATATACGTTATCGAGGAAGAGCCTTGCAGTGTCTTCGCTTGAAGATGTCTTCTTGCAAGGGACAAAATATGCCATCTTTGTAAGCCGATCCACCACAACAAAGATGCTATCGAATGAATTTGATGACGGCAAGTCTGTGATGAAGTCCATAGAAATTGAAGACCATGGTCGACGCGGAATAGGCAGTGGCTGTAGAAGACCATAAGGGCGATGTCGAGGGCTCTTGGATCTTGAACAAATGTCACAAGAGATGACAAACTCTTTCACATCCTTCCACATTTGGGGCCACCAAAAATCTCGGGAGATAAGCTCCAAAGTCTTGTTGAACCCGAAATGTCCCGCAGTTGGAAAGTCGTGACGAGATTGAAGAACTCGGAGTCGTGTTGGTCCTTTTGGAATATACAATCGCTCTTCAAAGTATAAAAGATCTTCTTCAACCTTGAACTTGTCGTTATCAATGCGCTGCTTGATATCTACAACTATAGAATCTTCAAGAGTCGCGGCGCGTATCTGGTTGAGGAAATCGGTATCAATTGGCATGGAAGCGGTGCAAATCCTAAAATGCTCTGGCTTCAGCAATGTTGCACACTGTTGATCGAACGCTGCTTCTCCAACCTTCGGCGCAAGATACGATCTCCTCGATAATGCATCGGAGAGTCCTTGTTGCTTGCTTCCATCAGGCCGATAAGTAATAACAAAGTCAAATCTGGAAAGCGACATATTCCATCGAGCCTGACGACGATTCAGAACTCGAGATGTCATGAAGTACTCCAAATTCTTGTGATCCGTGTATACGGTCACTGGATGTGCAGCTCCTTCAAGGAAGTGTCGCCACTCTTGAAAGGAATCCACTATTGCAAGGAGTTCCTTATCGTGGATCTCATAGTTGATCTCGGCAGCAGAAAACTTCCGCGAATAGAATGCAACTGGATGGAGCTTCCCGTCTACGTCCATCTGTGAAAGCACCGCTCCTAAAGCAAAATCTGAAGCATCGGTCTCTAAGTAGAAGGCCTTTGCAAAGTCAAGGTGTACCAAGATTGGAGCTGTAGTAAATGCCGACTTAAGATCTTGGAATCTTCCGCTTGAGGTCCCCATTCGAGCTTGTCCTTGCATGTCAACCGAGTGAGCGGGGCAGCGACTTGGGAATAATTCTTGATGAAGATCCGATAGAAGTTAGCAAAACCAAGAAAGCATTGCACATCTCGAATTGTCTTCGGAACTTCCCAAGACACGATTGCCTCTACCTTTTTGGGATCCATCTTCAAACCTTCTGTAGTCGCGATAAATCCTAAAAACTCCATCTCAGTCTGGTGAAATAAGCATTTCTCTAGTTTGGCGTAGAGTCCTCGCTGGCGTAGCTTTTCAAGGACCAGACGAACATGTTTCTCATGCTCTTCCTTGTTCTTGGAAAATATCAGAATGTCATCTAAGTAGATGACAATGAAGTCGTCAAGGTACTCTCGAAAAATGTCATTCATCATGTGTTGAAAAACGGCCGGAGCATTGGTGAGGCCAAAAGGCATGACATTATACTCAAAGTGGCCATACCTTGTACGGAAAGCTGTCTTCCATTCGTCTCCCTCCTTGATACGCACAAGATTGTAAGCTCCCCTTAGATCAATCTTTGTGAAGATTTTGCACGTCCAAGTTGTTCCAAAAGACCGGAGATCAAGGGTAACGGATAACGATTCTTCTTCGTCACCTTGTTGAGGCCTCGATAATCTACGCACATCCACAACGAGCCGTCCTTCTTTTTCACAAATAAGATTGGTGCCCCGATTGGCGACTTTGAATGGCGAATGAAATTCTTGGCTAGATTCTCGTCGATGTACTTCCGTAGCTCTGCCAACTCTGTCTACGATAGGTTGTAGATTGGGCCAAAAGGTGGTTGTGTTCCTTCTTGTAAGTCTATGGCACAATCGTATGGTCAATGCTCTGGTAGCATTTCAGCATTCTTCTTTTGAAATACGTCCTCAAAGTCCTTATACTGCTCCAGTATACTTGTTGTCGAAGTCTTCTCGTCGCTAATCGGTGTTGCATAAATGACAAATGGTGTACCTTCCTTGGACGACCTTACAAACGCTCTTGCTCCAAGAAATAATGGTTTTTTTGTTCTAGACCTTTTAATAGGCTTACTTTTAGAATAATCTATGGGAAACGTCATTCTTTGCAACCTCCAATCGATAGATGGATTATGCTTCTCTAACCAAGAAAGATCAAAAATAACAGGGTTTGACGGGGTTTTAATAATATTAAAAATAACAAAACTACTATGGTTTTCAAATGCAACTTCTATAGGTTCTGATTCATGGGTGACACTACCGGACAATAAGGGTCTTCCATCTATTACTTCTACGTGTATGGGTTTGGATTTCAATACTAGAGGGATCTTATGGCGCATAGCAAATTCTTCGTCTAAGAAACAAGCAGATGCTCCTGAATCTAATAACGCTAGGGTTTTGATTTTCTGAGGACCAAAAGACAAAGGGATTGTAAAACAACTAGCAGGCTGGGAAGAAAGAGTGGAACCTGATTTTTATTGTGGTATTGAATTGTCCAACCACACGGTTCCTATTGTGGCTGGGCATCTTCATTTTCCTATATAATCGCATCTTTGGTCTTCACAATGCGTCGATTCTGCTTCTTGGGGCAGCTTCTAACTGTGTGGCCTTGCTCTCCGCAATACAAGCATAGTCCTTCCTCCATACGTTGCTTTCTTTCTTCTGGAGTAAGGGGCTTTATACGTACCGCGTCAATTTGCATGTCTTCCGCTTCCGAGTGTGAGTTGAGGCCACTTGCTGATATAGTAGGGCCATGGCGAGTCGTATATTGTCTTGTACATTGGTCTTAGCGACGTTGAAATAGGCGGTTATCGCACTTCATCGCTTGGCTGATGGCTTCGTTGAGCGTCCGTGGGTCTGGAAGCGATAATAGCAAATCCTTCACGTCGTCTCTTAGATCCCAATAGAAATGACTCATCAACGCTTCTTTGTCCCAGTTGATGTCGCATGCTAATTGCTTGAAATCTGATGCATAAATTGATATTGAGCGCATCCCTTGTCGTAGCGACCGAATCTTTGTTGTAGCCCATCGAGCCTTATCATGTTCGCCAAATGCCTCGGCAAATGCCTCCAAGAAAGTTTCAAAGTTGCTCAAAATTGGTGATCGTTTCTCGAATAAAGGAGCGAACCACGATAACGCTTGTCCTGTGAGTAGAGTTCCGACTAATCCAACACGCGACTCCTCCGTCGGATAGCGTTCAGGTTGCAAAACCGTAATCAACCTGATTTGGTTGACGAAACCTCGAAACTTGGAACGCGTACCATCAAATTTGTCTGGAAGGCTGACTCGGGTTCCTTTCGCTGTTGAACCAACGGTTCTTGCCGAACTAACGACATGGTTGCTTCATTAGATGCCGAAGCTTGAGATTGGTGAATCTTAGATTGTGCTGCCTCGGCGTTCCAACGTTGTGAAGCCTTGCCATAACTCCTTCTATCTCTGCAGTTCTCTGAGACAACGTAGCAAGAGCATTCATGATGGCGTCCAATTTGGACTCCGAACTTTCAGCCATAGTGATGTCTTGACCTCCGACCATTCTAAGAGAAAGAAAAGATGAATCTACAGAAGATAATATTGGTTTAGAGGAGGGTACTCCGCAACCTCTAAAACGCCTTAAGTTCTTCAAGAAGAGGGGTAATCCACGCTTTACAAGAAGAACAAGACTCCAATATTGAATACAATGAATATCAGTTTAGAAGAGGGTAATCCGCAACCTCTAAAACGCCTGATATATAGTACCTTGAAGAGGGGTAATCCGCTCTCCGACACTTCCCGGTGAAATGAATGTCTACGGATATTATGCGATCTCGACACATCGAGTCGTCTACGATGATTTGCCAGAGAAAGAAGTTAAACTTAGCTGGAAAAAGCTAAATTAACTGTGGGAATCGATACAAGGCCTTGAGAGAAGTGAGCTAGGCTCAGAGATGTGTTATCGAGGCCGAAGAACCCTTGACCTCGACTCCCATATATACTACCAAATAGGAAACTTCTCGAGCTTCTTCCGCTAAACTAGGAAGCTTCTCAAGCGACTTCTACTTAACCAGGAAGCTTCTCAAGCAACTTCCTAGAATCTAGTAGAATATTCTAGGAATATTCTAAGAATCTTCTAGAATCTTCTAAGAATCTTTAGAGAATCTTCTAAGAATCTTTAGAGAATATTCTAAGAATCTTCATAAAATATTCTAAGGAACCTTTAGGGAATATTCTAGGGTGTTCCAAAGACTTGCTTCTAGAATGTTCTAGAAGCTTGTCTCTAGAAGGTTCTACGGACTATGTCCCTAACAGCAAGTGCATATCTCATTATTGTAGAAATAGAAAATGTAGGAGTTTTTACAATTTCCAACAAGGAGATTATGCTTAGAGGTGCACATGTTATTAGAGAGAAGATTGGATGGAGTGATCCAGTTGATGCTACAAGTATTAAAGCTTATTTGGAAGTTCATGAAGAGAATGATGAGATCCAAGAGGCTATGGTTGAAGTTAAAAGGGGCAGGATTGCGGAAGAAAAGAAACTAGACGAGCCCAATAGTAAGAAGTAGAACCAAAGGATGGTGGATAAAAATTAAGAGAAGCAAACCACCACTCCAATAGAGTCAGGGCCTTCTTTTTCCTATCTAAGAAAGAACATCGTATTACCTAAAGAAAAAAGGCAGAAAGAAAATGAAAATGAAGATTCAAAGAAAGATAAGATTAAGAATCTGATATTTAAATTGAAGTTGGATATTGAATCTTTTGTAGATATGAAAAGCATTCTTGAAGAGAGAATTTTAGATTCCAAAATTGAATTTTTTTTAAGGAAGGTTCTTGGTGTAGCCAAGAAAGAATTTCATGAGCTCATCATTGATGTCATTAAGAGGAAGAGGCAAATGACATCTGAAGTAATGATGATGAAGGCTTTGGCGGATACAAAGGATACAGAAGAAGAAAAAGAGGTACAAATATTTATCTTGTCTTGTAATAGTAAAAAAAAGGTTACACAAATTCAAGGGCACAAAAATTCTTATATTAATGATATGAATGTATTTGGAAATAAAGAGGAATTTAGCAAGAAAAAATGATGTAATACCCTTGATACTTCCACCAACAAAATAAATATGAAAGAAGTTAAAGTAATTGGATGTGGAGTGGAGAAGGCCAAGGATAAAGACCGTAAATAAATAAAGGCCTCAAATTGTAAATATGAAAAGACAGGAGTTGAAAAGAAGCCTGTATTTTTTCATACATATTGGGCAAGGGCTACTACAGAAGCCAAGGTGAAGATTGAAGATTGCAAAGAAACCTATTTGGCATTAGTTAATCATGGATCTGAGATCAACATAATGTCTAAAAGCATTTATGAAAAGGGAATGTGGCCTATTGACACCAACCATGGATAGATAATAAAAACTACAAATAATGAGAGGGGTGAATTATATGGAGCATGTCCAGCAGTAAGGGTAAGAATTGGAGATGTGAAGGTGGAACAAAACTTCTTTATACAAGAATTTGTTGCCTATCCTATGATTCTGGAATAGTCATACATTATAGCTATAAAGATGGAGATTAAGGTGCTAGATGACGGCTTACATTATGCAAAGATCAAAAGTTGTGATAGAAAGAGGTCAGTACAATTTTTGATTGTAATGACCAATAATGAAAGGAATAGGGAACAATTAGAAGAAACTTCTTTAAAAGCTGGTGATGATTTTTTGGGCTTTTGAGGAGCATCCTTGAGGATATAGAGTCCAAGGATATAGATAAATCCTCTAGTTTTATACTTCTTAATGTAGATGGGCTTGAAAATGGATTTTTGGATTATACAAAATTTGGAGTTTCAAAGTTTTTGAAGGTTGAGAATTTAGATAGTACATATCGAAGATGTATGAAGAAAAATCAGAATAAGCTAAAAAAAACATGGGTTTGGTTTTAAGTGATGAATTTATTTCTGGGATGATTGATGAAGCAGGTTTAGAAGAAGATATAAACAGTGTTTTAAAGAACTTAGAAGACTTGGCACCTAGAGAAGGTTTGGATAAATATGAAGGAATAGTTATGGATTTACATTCAAGGGAATTATATGAAGCAATTAGGAAATCTACTTCCAAACTGAAGACAATCAAAGATTATAGAATTGAACAAAAAGCAAGGATTAATATCAAATATAAAACGGTGGCTAAGAAGGTAAAATTGATTGTTATTTAATTACCTCTTAATACTTTAGAATATATTGAAAAAGCAATAAAAGAATCAAGTCTTAGGAAACCAAGGAAGATTGGTCACAAATTTACACTGGAATCACTAAATAAATTGAAGATTGGTGGATGTGAATTCCTGATGGAAGAAAAAAGGGTGAAATTTTTGGAGATGATATCTAAACATGGTAAGGCTTTTGCCCTTATATCAGAAAAAATTAGTTGTGTTCATCCAAGTGTGGTTGTACCAATGGTTATTTTTACTATACCTCATGTACCATGGGATTTGAAATCGATTCCTATGCCTAGAGCTTTACTTCTAAAGTTGGTAGATTTACTAAAAAAAAAGGTGAGAATAGGAATCCTTGAACCTTCTATTGTATCTTATTCTAATCGTTGGTTTATCGTACCTAAGAAGTCTAGAGCACTAAAGTTTATTCAAGATATGCAACCAGCTAACAAAGTCACCATAAGGAACATGGGTATTGGACCAATTATAGATGAGGTAGCTGAGGCATTTGCAGGCCACTCTATCTATTCTATTTGTATTCGGGATATGATCAATTTCAACTAGCTAAAGAAAGCAGAGATATTATTACTTTACCAACATGTATACTTTACCACAGGATGCTACTAACTCAGTGGCACACATGCAAAGTGCCATGAACCAAATTTTAAGAGATTATATTCCAAATAAGATAATTCTTTTCTTAGATGATATTCCGATTAAGGGTTGTAGGATTGAAGACATGGATTCAAAACTAGATGAAGATAGATGCAGGGTATTTATAAAGAAGGACATTAATAATATTGATCAAATATTGGCAAAACTTGAAGAAGTAAATTTAACTCTATCTCTTAAAAAATCAAGTTTTGAAGTTGATGAGATAATTGTGGTTGGACATTTATGTGGTTCATATAAGAGAAAACATAATCTAGAGAAGATTGATGCAATTTCAAATATGAAGCCATGCAAGAATACAATTGAGGTAAGAAGATTTTTGGGAGCATGTAGATTTTATCATATTTGAATATCTCATTTTGGATACATAGCAAAACCTTTATATAAGTTATTAAAAAAAGAAAAGAGATTTTTTTGAGAACAAGAGCAAGATCAAGCCATGAAAGAATTAAAGGTGGTTTTAAAATTACCACCAGTATTGAGGCAGGCAGATTATCAATGTAGGAGACCAGTGATTGTAACTGTGGATACAAGCTCGATAACCATTGGATGGGCTGTTGGACAAGATGACAATGAAGATAATAGATTTGCTATCAGGTTTGAAGCCACAATTCTTACTGAGAGGCAAAGAGCTTATCCTTATGTTAAAAGAGAGCTTTGAGGGTGCTTTAACTGCACTAAAGACAGAAAGATATTATTTCATTGGAGTAGAAGTAATTTTGGAGATAAATTATTTACTTATATTAGGAATGATTTCAAACTGTTCAACTCCTGATATGGCTATATTGAGATGGATAGTATATATCAAATCTATGAATCCTGCCTTAATATATATTTTTGGAAAGAGAAACTGCATTACAATTATGTTATCTAGAGCAAGATATTCCTATGAAAAGGAAATGCTTGCTTATGACAAGGATGAAAGGATCAAAATGGGTCATATATGCGTAATGGGAATATAAACTCCTACTGGTGAAATCTTATCTTTCAATATAGATCTGTATGAGGGCAAATTACGGAACATTGGTTTATACTTGAGTACTTTAAAGAAGGAGGAAGGTTGGATTGAAAAATATTTTAAAGACATTAGACACCAAACTTATAGATATATTTTGAAGGAAAGACTCTTGTAGAAGAGATCCAAAAGAATGGATGGAATTCCTTTGAAGGTTGTTGATGATGTTGACACTAAGCATCAAGTTTTAAGAGAATTTCATGATACATTATGGACTGGACACATGGGAGTATAGACTACCTTCACCAAAATTAAAAAAAGGTATTGGTAGAAAGGTATGTACAAAGATGTAGAAGAATTTATAAATTCATGTATAGAGTGTCAATTGCAATCAAAGATTAGACACAGAGATGGTTTGTGCCCTACTTATCTATCTAGTATACACTTTCAATGGATGTTAGACTTAATTGTTATGTTAGCTGGCATATGGAGTATGAAATATTTAGTTTTGGCATGTAAAGAATTGTTAAATTATGTAGAGGGAAGGGCTTTAAAAACTAAATCTACAAAATTAGTCTGTAGATTTGTTTTGGAAGATATAGTGTGCCGTTATGGGAACATTGGAAGAATGAGGGCAGATAGGAGTGAATTACATACAGCAGGAGCTCATGAATTCTTTAAAAGGTATGGAGTCTAATTGAAGCTATCTACAGCCTACAATCCAAAAGCAAATGGAAAAATTGAGAGAAGACATCCTCCAATTATTCAGGCTTTGATCAAAGCATGTAGAGATAAAATTAAACTTTGGTCCAAATTATTACCGTTTGCTTTATGGACAGATAGGACTACACATAGTTCTGTTATAAGCTATATGCCAATAGAGTTGATGATGGGTCAATAATCTATGATGCCAACTGAGGAAAATGTGCCTAGTTGGATGTTCTTGGCTTGGAAGGATAACATTGATAGGAAAAAGTTATTAGAGCTTCGAATCAGGCAATTGGAGAGGTTATCTGAGGATCATCAAAAGGCTATTGAGAAATTGAAGGATGCAAGGTTACACAACAAGATCAGGTTTGACAAAATACACATGTTAAGACCAAATCCTATTCAAACTGATGATTGGATACTTGTATTTGATAATACATTAGATTATCAACATAATACCTTAAGAAAATTTTCCAAAAGATGGTTTGGACCATATGTGGTAATTGAGGTATTTGATAATACAATCTACTATTTGAAAGAATTAGATGGGATACCATTGAGGTCCACAATTGCAAGAAGACGAGTTAAACTATCCAAGAAAAGAGATGGGCAAATTTATACTAAAGATATCCAAGAATTAAAAGCTCAGAAATTAAATCAAGAACCGCTATTAGAAAAAGATTGGGAAGAAGAAGAAGAATCAGAAGCAATTGAGAATGAAGAGGAATAGGGTGGCGCATACCGGAGGATGCGCAGGTTTGGAGGGGGTGGATGTTGTAATACACTTATAGCAAGTGCATCAAAATCAAATAAGTATGTACTAAAAGTACAATGTAAACAAGATTAAATTAAAATTAGTTCAAAAAGTGCAGTATGAACAAGATTAGTTTAGAATTAATTCTAAAATTATAATATGAATAGGAATAAATTAAAACTAATTTAAAAAGTACAGTGTGAATAAGATTAATTTAGAACTAATTCTAAAATTATAATGTGAACAGGATTAAATTATAGCTAATTCTAAAAATACAGTGTGAATAGGGATAAATTAGAATTAGTTTAAAAATTATAGTATAAAAAAGCTTAATTTAGAATTAGTTCAAATTATAGTATAAACACGGATAAATTTTAGCTAGTTTTAAAAATACAATGTAAACAAAGATAATTAGAAATAGTTCAAAAATTGTAATGTGAACAAGGTTAATTTAGAATTAGTTCAAATTACAATGTGAACAAGGATAAACTATATTTAGTTCTAAAACTATAGTGTGAACAAGGAATTTTAGGATTTTAAGATATCGGATAGAAAATCTAAAGATTCTAAGATATCGGATAGAAAATCTAAAGATTCTAAGGTATCTGATAGGAAATTTGAGGATTCTAGGATATTGGATAGGAAATCTAAGGCTTCCAAGGTATCGGATAAGAAATCTCTAGATTCTAGGATATCGGATAGGAAATCTCAAGATTCTAAGGTATCAAATAGGAAATCTTAGGATTCCACGATATCGGATAGGAAATTTGAGGATTCCAAAGTATCAAACCGAGAATCTCAGAATTCCTCGGATATCAACCAAAGAATTTTAGGATTTAGGAATATGTAATATCCGGGTGTCAACTGGATATCAGGCAAGTATCAGGCAAGTATTAGCATACACCGGGTATTGTCCAGATATTGGCTAAAATTACCTATTTAAATCCTTTTAGGGTTGAAATTTTTTTTTTTTTTTTCTTCTCAAATTTTTTTTTGTGAGTTGGGTCTTGCTCCAAGAGAATCTTTGATGGAATCTTTGAGGGAATTTGAAGGTTTTGACAGGGAAGCTCAAAGAATATCTCAAAAGGAATCTTTGAGAGAATTTGAAGGTTTTGACAGAGAATCTCAGAAGAAAACTCTGAGGAAATTTTAGAGTTTTGACAAGGAATCTCAAAGGAAATTTTAGGATTTTGAGAGAGAATCTCTGAGAGAATCTCAAAGAAAATCTTACGATCTCAAGAGGGAATTTCAAATGGAATCTTCAAAAGAATCTCAAAAAAAATCTTAAGATTTTGAGAAAGAATCTTAAGATTTTGAAAAGAAATCTCAGAAAATCAAAGAAAATCTTAGAATTTTAATAAGAAATCTCTAAGAGAATCTTTAAGAGAATTTTAGGATTTTGATAAGGAATCTTTGATAGAATCTCTAAGAGAATCTCTAAAAGAATTTGAAGATTTTGACAAAGAATCTCAAAAGAAATTTTAGGATTTTGAGAAGAAATTTTAGAGAGAATCTTAGAAAAAATCTTAGGATTTTGAAAAGGAATCTCAGAGGAAATCTTAGAAAAAATCTTAGAATTTCGAGAAGAAATCTCAAAGGGAATCTCCGTGAAAATCTTAAGATTTTGATAAGAAATCTCAAAGAAAATCTTTGAAAGAATCTCCAAAGAAATTTTAAGATCATGACAAAGAAACTTTGAAGGAATCTTTAAAAAAATCTTGGGATTTTGATAGAGAATCTTTGAAAAAATCTTAGGATTTTAATAGAGAATCTCTAAAAGAATCTTATGGTTTTGATAAAGAATTTTTAAAGGAATCTTTGAAAAAATCTTAAAATTTTGATAAGAAATCTTTGAAAAAATATTTAAAGGAATCTTAGGATAATTTAAAGATTTTAAAAAAAGAATCTTTAAAAGAATCTCTGAAGAAATCTTTGAAAGAATCTTTAGGGAGTGAAAAGGATTTGACCAAAAAATCGTTGAAAGGACAAAAGGATTGATAAATAGGATATTTTTGAAAAAAATCACAAGGGTATAAATATAGATACCTCACAAGTCCTCTTTTTCTTTACTTAATAGGCAGCCAAAATCCTAGCAATTTCTTGAAGAAGGCTCTTTCTTTCAAATCACCACAACGTTTGACTTGTAAAGATAAACTTCAATAGAATTAAGAAGCAGAAGCAGCATTTGAAGCTTTGAAGACAACTTTACTTTCTACACCAATCTTATATTGCATCGACTTTTTTAAACCATTCTTTATAAAAACTATTGAAGAAAGCAAAGCTTGAAGCAACAATTCTTAGCATCAGCAAGGTTGTATAGAAAAGAAGTATAAAATAAGATGTTTCTTACTTCCAACACCCATTACTTATAGGTGGTGGTTGCTGCCCTTAACGACAACATCCGTCCTTTCACTTTTACATTCATCAAAGGATATACTAAGTATATTCTAAGATATATTATCTTCTATGTGGATATGCCTTTAGCATATTCAATATGCTCTTAGAATCCTTTGGCATCTCATCTATCTCAAGTATATCCTAAAGCATCTACTTTATATTCTTATCTAATCTCTGAATATTTCCTAGAATATCTTTTATCCCTTTGACCTTGTTTCATGGCCCTTGGCTTTGTCCCTTATTCATAGGATGGTCTTTTCAATCACCAAGAGACAACCCTTTGACCATTAGCAACCTACCTAAGGTAATATCCATTACTTGATAACTTATTCTACTTTTATCTATTTACCTTAACATGTCTTAACACTCCCACTTTGCTATTGGTTAAAGGCTTTTCAAGCCTAATGCCTTTATCAACTCGTGGTGTCTATCCTTTATTAATGCTTTTGTAACCACATCAACAAACATGTTTTTTGTAGCACAATATTTCATACCTATTATGCCATCTTCAATTTTCTCTCGTATGAAATGATGTTGAATATCAATGTGCTTGGTTCTTGAATGGTATTTTGGATTTTTGGCAAATACAAGATATCCTTGATTGTCACATATTATTGGAGTTGCTTCAATTTGCACTAATCCAATGTCTTCTAAGAGTTGCCTTATCCAACAAGCCTCCATTGCACAATGACTTGCTTCTATGTACTCAGCCTCCATGGTTGATCTTGCAATGGTAGGTTGTCTCTTACAATTCTAAGAAATAGCTTCCACTCCAATAAAGAACACATACCCTATTGTGGATCTTCTATCATTTGCATCTCCAGCCCAATCCACATCACAATATCCTTGCAAATCAATGTTCTTACCACCAAGGCATAATTTGAAGTCCTTTGTACCTTTTAAATACCTCAGTATCTTTTTTACCGTTGTCCAATGCAAAGGTCCAACTTTAAACATGTGTTGGCTCACAACACTCACCGCATATGCAAAATCCACTCTTGTAGCCACCATTGCATACATAAGTGAGCCAACTGCTGCTTTGTATGAAATACTTTGCATCTCACCTTCAACTTGGGCAAATTCCTCATCTGTGAGCTTCATCAACTTCAAATTAGCCTCTCAAGGTATTCTAATAGGCTTGCACTCCTCCATGTTGAATCATTTCAACACTTCTTTAATGTACTTACTTTGGCTCATTGTAATGGTCTTGTTGCCATAATCTCTTACAAATTCCACTCCTAAGCAATAGTGGAGCTCTCCCAAGTTACTCATTTCATATTCTTTTTCTAATATGGCCTTCATCTAGTTCATCTTCTCCATATTGTTAGCCAAGATGATCAAATCATCTACAAAATTACAATTAGCAAGAATTCTTTAGATTGCATTACATATAATGAGTGATCAGCTTCACTCCTCACAAAACCTTCATTGACAAAAAAATGTATCAATATGTTGGTACCACGCTCTTGGTGATTGCTTCAACCCATACAAAGATTTTTTCAATTTGCACACAAGGTGTTCTTTGCCTTGTTGTACAAATCCTTGAGGTTGATCCATGTAGATGTCTTCTTACAATTTTCCATTCAAAAAGGTTGTCTTCACATCCATTTGGTGTATTTCCAAGTCCATTGCTGCCCCAATAGCTACAATGGTCCTAATGGTGGTGAATTTGGCAACAAGTGCATAAGTCTTATTGAAATCAACACCAGCAACTTGTGAGTATCCTTTGGCAACTAATCTTGCCTTGTGCCTCACCAGTGCACCCATTGCATCTCTTTTAGTCTTAAACACCCACTTACAACCAACATTAGATTGATTTGGTGGAAGAAGAGCCAATTCCCATATACCATTGTCTATGAAAAATTGGTACTCTTCTTTCATAGCCTTCTCCCACTTGATTGCATCTTGGGATTTCAAAACATCACACAAAGACAACGGATTAGTAAGAAGAGCCACATTTGCATGTTCTTCACTTACTTGAAGAAAGATGTGCTTCTTCCACCATTTACCAAGTGGTCTTCTTTCCCTCAAAAGATATCTTCTTTCATTTGAAGAAGAAGATTCACCTCGCTCTTTTCTAACCATCTTTTTTCTTACAACTTGTCTTTTTTTATTCAAAGGTTGATACTCCTCATCATCATCGTCATCATCTTCAACACTTTCATTTATCTCATTGCTGATTTTAGCAATTGTAGAAACCTTCATCTTTTCAATCTTCTTCTCATTTTCAATCACATCTCCACCATCTTCATCATCTTCATTGTCTTTTTTATCTTTCTTTGCTGAATTTAAAGATGTGTCCACAAACACACCATTACTCCCACTTGGACACATCTCCAAGTGCTCACAAGTACTCTTATGCTCCAAAAAACTCTACATCACGACTTTTGATGATCTTTTTAATATCCAAACACATTAGCCTATATGCCTTGGTACCTTCACAATATCCCAAAAATACACACTTTGTACCTTTTGCATCAAGCTTGGACCTCATACAATCTAGTATTTTTGCATATGCAATGCATCTAAAAGTCCTCATATGTGAAATACAAGGTTGTCTTCCACTCCAAACCTCTTGTGGTGTCATTGATACAAGGGCACTTGTTGAACACCTATTCCTTGTATATACGGCATTCACCATAGCTTTCGTCCAAAACTCATAATCAAGATTTTGAGCATGAAGCATGCTCCTTGCTATCTCTACAATGGTTCTATTTGCCCTTTCAGCAACACCATTTTGTTGTGGAGTGTATGGAATTGTGGTTTGTCTAGCAATTCCTTCATTCTTTAAATAAACATCAAATTGCTTAGACATGTACTCACCTCCATTGTCCATCCGCAACACCTTGATTTTGCACTCACTTTGTTTCTCAACAAGTGCTTTGAACTCCTTAAACTTCCAAAAGCACTCACTCTTAGCTTTAAGAATGTAGATCCAAATTTTTCTTGAAAAGTCATCAATGAAAGTGAGGAAGTACCTTGCTTCTCCAATACTTGTGGTCTTCATAGGTCCACATACATCAGAATGGACAATTTCCAATACCTTTGTAGCACGTATTGCTACACCACTTGGAAATGAAGCCCTTTGTTATTTGCCTTGTATGCAACCTTCACATACAAGTTGCATTATATTTTGACTTGTTTTGCCAAGGTCATAACCACTTACCATAGACTTGAGTTCTATCATGCTCTTCATGTTCAAATGGCCAAGGCGACGATGCCATATGTTCAACTTGTCTTCATTGGATGCTCTTAGGATCCTTTGGCATCTCACCTATCTCAGATATATCCTAAGGCATCTACTTTATACTCTTACCTAATCTCTGAATATTTCCTAGGATATCCTTTATCCCTATGACCTTGTCTCATGGCCCTTGGCTTTGTCTCTTCTTCATAGGATGGCCTTTCCAATCACCAAGAGACAACCCTTTGACCATTAGCAACCTACTTAAGGTAATATCCATTATTTGGTAACTTATTCTACTTTTATCTATTTACCTTAACATATCTTAATAGAAACAGATGCATCATACTTTGCTTTAGATGCAATATTTTCATAAATTTGAACACATAAGAAACTTCACCCAGTAGCTTTCCACTCTAAGAAATTTTCAGCAGTAGAGATCAACTACGAAATCTACAATAAAGAATTTTTTATAATTGTGGATTCTTTTTAAGAATGGCATTATTATATAGAAGGCGCTTCTAGTCCAATCACTGTATATACAGATCACAAGAATCTTGAGTATTTCATATCAACACTTGTATTGAATCATTGTTAAACTTGTTGGAATATGTCTTTATTTAGATTCAAGTGTATTATCACTTATTGGCTAATAAAACAACAAGGTCTATCCAATGTCCTTTCTAGATATTCTTACCTTGCACCAAAAGAAGGAGATGCAACTTTTGATCAACAAAGAATGATTCTATTGAAGCCAGAGCAATTTCATCTTCAAGCAATGAAATCAACATTAATTGTTGATTCAAATTTTGTCAAAAAAATCTAGTCAAGTATGTCTTCAAACCCTCTTGTTCATAAGATTAAGAATAATTCATCTAGGTCTCATCATACTTCTAAATTAGAGTTCAAGAAAGATTACTCTATTTCGAGGGATGCTTGTATTTTCCAAAAGGCGTAGCATGATTATGTGCTCTTAAAGCTCGTCACAACCTCCTTGCAATAGGACATTTTGGATATAATAAGACTTTGAAGCTCATATCAAGAGATTTTTAGTGGCCTCAAATGTGAAAGACTGTAAAAGAGTTTGTACAGTTGTGTGATATTTATTCAAGATCAAAAATTCCTCATCACCAACCTTACGGACTTCTCTAACTATTATCTATACCAAAACAACTTTGGTCTTCTGTTTCTATGGAATTATGACGGATCTTCTAAAGTCAAATTCATATAACTCTATATTCATGATTGTAGATTATTTTATCAAGATGACATATTTTGTACCATGTACATATATATATAATTTTTTCACATAGTAGCCAAATTACAATATGACAATGTATTTGATATCACAACCTTGGAAGAGATTCCCAATGTTTGGTGATACTTTTAGAGATAGGAACTACTCCTGATGGTGTTCAAAATATTTATTTTGAAGGAAGTTATGAAAGTCTCAACAATGATCAAATAGCAGGGTGGTCCTCTTGCGCTAGTATGAAACACTATCGATGGTTGAAAAGACCTATCAATTACCTTCAAAGGGAACAAAGATCAGAGTATATGACAAGCATAATTTGACATATTTTGGACTTCTAAAATATGTAATCACCACTCCTCATAGAACTTGTCCTTAGAAGAGGGATAATATCACAGACATAAGATTTATTTGAGTAATTATTTAATTAATACAGATTGATAGAAATAAATAAAAATAGATTAATTTGATAATATCTTATAGAGTAGCTTTCTAGAAGCTTCATAGATATGGAATCACCTTTATACATGTCTATAAGTGATTGGTAAGCTGGAAATTTGGTCAATTAGCTAGCCACATGTCGTACATATTAGTAGCTTGTGAAACAAACTAGCCATGTGTCACATATATTGGTAGCTTGTGGAACAAGCTAAGTACGTGGTGCACATGTAAGAAACTTATCTCATAATTTTTACATGTGTCTTGCAAATTAGACAAGTGTAAGAGGTCCTATAGAATGCTGCCAAATAGTCCTTAAATAAATAGCATATATAGAAATAAAAGTAAAGCCTTCATCACTCTTCTCAACTCCTTTCTTATTTCTTGTCTAATTTCAAGAGTCTCTAGTTTTTCTTGTCTTTTGGCAACAGCCATTTCAATTTTTTTTTAATATATATTCTCCTTTATTTTTACTTTTCTTTAAGAGAAATCTCACTTATTTATTTGCTTTCATCAAGTTCTTATCCTTGATAATGGAATCAAGAAGCTGAAGCAACATTTGAAGCTTTAAAGATAGCCTTTGTTTCTGCACTGATCCTATATTATATTGACTTCTTTAAGCCATTCTTTATAGAAAGAGATGCATCAGACTTTGCTTTTGGCATAGTATTATCACAAATGGGAGCAGATAACAAACTTCACCTAATAGCTTTGTATTCCGAGAAATTTTCAGCAATTGAGATCAACTACAAAATCCATGATAAAGAACTTCTTACAATTGTGGATTCTTTTTAAGAATGGTGTCACTATTTAAAAGGCGCTTTTAATCTAATCACCATATATACAGATCACAAGAACCTCAAGTACTTCATGTTGACACATGTGTTGAATCATTGTTTGGCTTGTTAGAGTATGTCTTTATCTAGATTCTAATTCATTATTATTTATCGGCTAGGAAAACAACAAGGTCTATCCAATGCCCTTTCTACATGTTGTCGTGGTAGAGAGAATTTGCCTCAAGAAAGTGCGGAGCTTTTGGTTGCGTCTAATTACACAATCAAGATCCAAGTATAATAAAAATTCCAAATTTATATAAAAGACTTCTTCATAGGGCTATTACATCTAATATATAAGTCTTATTTCTTCAAAACATTCAAAATATAAGAAATATTCTAAAACCCTCATTCACCCATAATGAGCAAAATTTTTCCAAACTTCAATAAATCATAACTTTTAATCCAATAATCCAAATTTACTAAAAATTTATATAAAGTATTGATGTATTTTTAATAGCTGCCACTACAAATTTTAACTATTGATTCTTTATCAATTATTAGATATTTCCAAAATCCTAATAATAGCTTCAAATCCTTATTTATAAATATTTATATATTAAATTCTTTATATCTCATAAATTAAAAGTCTAAATACTATGAAATTTTAATATATAATTTTTTAACATAATAATATATCTTATTGATAATTTTTAGACAAAAGTTCATTTGGAAGCTTAAAATATGGCAAAATCCATCACTATCAACAAAGCGGCCTACTTATTGCCTTGGAATTTGATCTACTATCTTTAATTTTTAATATCTTCTTCTTTAAAATTCTAAATATAGTATTTTTTTATATTAAGTATAGTTCTTAAAATCACCTTTCTATTTGTATCTTTCAATCTCCAAAATCTCTCATACAACTCTTTGTATCTTCAAAAGAGTGACAGTATGTATAATTTATATATATTAATCTCAAGCATCTACTCCTTCTTCAAAAAAATTCCTAACCTATTGATTCTTATATCAAAATTATAGAACAAAAAATAAGCTTTCTAATCTTTATCTTTGATTTTTAAATGCCTTT
The DNA here is from genome assembly GCA_036785485.1 of Physcomitrellopsis africana. NCBI lineage: Eukaryota > Viridiplantae > Streptophyta > Bryopsida > Funariales > Funariaceae > Physcomitrellopsis > Physcomitrellopsis africana. Next base: position 94,990 of record JAWRVF010000445.1, on the reverse strand, counting down.
TTTGAAATTGCCAAAATCCTTGTTTTCCTCATGGGCAGCCTCTTCAAAGCCTATTGGATATGACCATTGACCAATAGGAATGAAGAGCTTCACCTCTTGCCTTTATTCATCCATTCTTTACTTTCATCCTTCTAAATAAGCCTTTTAATAGTTTTTTCCATATTAGTTTTGTCAACATATAATCACCGCTTCTTGTGGAACTCATCCCTAGACGGAGGGATAATATTATGAACACAAGATTTATCTTGATAATTATCTAAGTAACATAGATAGATAGAATTAAATAAAAATAATTTAATTTGATAATATCTTGTAGAAAAGTTTTTTAAAAGCTTTATAAATGGAGAATCACCTTTATACATGTCTATAGATGATTGATAGGTTAGAAACTTGGCCAACAAGTTAGTCACATGTCATACATGTTTGTGGCTTGTAGAACAAGCTAATTATATGGTGCACATATAATAAACTTGTCTTGCAAGTTTGACACATGTCTTATAAATTAGACACATGTTGGAGGTCCTTTAGAATGTCGCCATGTAGCTCTTAGATAGATAGTATATATAGAGACAAGAATGAAGCCTTCTTCACTCTTGTCAATTCCTTTCTTGTTTCTAGTCTAGTTTCAAGAGCCTCTAGTTTTCTTGTCTTTTGGCAATAGCCATTCAATTTATTTTTAAAATACATATTTTTACTTTTTATTATATTTCTTTGAGAGAAATCTCACTTGTTTGTTTTCTTTCACCAAATTCTTGTCCTTCATATATATGAAGTTCTTACCCAAATTCTTGTTAATATATTGCTTCAATGTAGCCAATTTATTCTATTATAAATTATAATTTGGTCTAAATGGTAGTTGAGCTCCTTCTTAAAGATCAATTGAATAATTATAAGATCGATGCTCTGAAAGAATATTTGTAATCTTCTTTTCAAAAACATCTTGAAATTCTTGATACTCGTAAAGAATACTACTTGTAGTCTTTTCAACATCTGAAATAGGTGTGGCATATATAAAAAAAGATGATCTTTTTTTTACCACATGTATGAAAGCTTTTGCACCTATTAGTAAGGATTTGGATGTACTAGAATTATATATGTCTACTTGACTAGTGGATTTTTGGATTAAACTATAAAAAAAGTCAAGGTTATGCAAAGTTCAATCTATTTGAAGATTATACTTTTTTAACCATAATAATCCTAAAATAACTAGATTGGAAGGAGATCTAATCACATAAAATATTATTACACTATTATATTTCTTAGTTGCTACATTTAAAAGAATAGTATCATGAATAATATCTCTAAAAGATAATAAACGACCATCTATGACTTCTATGCGTATGGATTTAGTTTTTTTGACTGAAGATATTTCTTGTTTTTTAACAAAGTCTTTGTCTATGAAACAAGTTGAGGTTGTTGAATCTAATAAGACAAGAACTTTGTGATTTTTAGGTCCTAAAAATACATCTGTTGTAAAATAGGGTGAAGGATTTGAGGAGAGAATGGGACCTTTATAAGATATTATACATGATTCCAGCTGCATGATCTTTGTTGCAGCTGGAGAAGTTTGTTTTCCAACACATTATCTTTTTTAGCAACCATACTCCTCATTTTGTGATTGTGTATTAAGAACAAGAACTTAATGAAAGCAAATAAATAAATAATATTTTTTTCTAAAAAATATAATAAAAAGTAAAAATAAAAAAGTATGTATATTAAAAATAAATTCAAATGGCTATTGCCAAAAGACAAGAAAATTAGAGACTCTTGAGCTAAACTAGAAATAAAAAAAGAATTGATAAGAGTAAAAAAGGCTTTATTCTTGTCTCCATATATACTAACTACCTAAGAACCGCGTGGCAATGTTCTATAAGACCTCTAACATATGTCTAATTTGCAAGACACATGTCAAACTTATAAGATAACTTTCCTATATGTACACCATATAATTAGCTTATTCCACAAGCTTCCAACATGTGCTACATGTGATTAATTTGTTGGCCAAGTTTCTAACTTACTAATCATCTATAGATATGTATAAAGATGAAAATGTATCTATGAAGCTTCTAGGAAGCTTCTCTATAAAATATTATCATATTAAATTATTTTTATTTATTTCTATATATCTAGATTATCTAGATAATTATCAAAATAAATCTTATATTTGTGATATTATCCCTCTTTTCAGGGACAAGTTCGACAAGGAACAGTGATTACATGTTGAAGAAGTCCAAGATGCACCAAATTATCTTTGCCACATATTCTATTCTTTGTTCTTTTCAAAGGTAGTTGATAGGTCTTTTCAGCCATCGATAGTATTACATACCAAGGTAGGAAGACCATACTAATATTTGATGATTGTTTAGATCTTCATAACTTTCTTCGAGGAACACATTTGAAATACCATCAAGAATAGTTTCTACCTCTAAAAGTATCACCAAGCATCATGAGTCTCTTCCAAGGTAGTGATACCATACACATTGTATTTCACCATCGATTTGAAAAACAACATGTTGTTCTTGAGGATCTTCATGTCTATTCTATCATCTTAAAGGTTATGACAATCATAATGTCTCATCTAGTAAGTCACTAAATGATAGCTATGGAGGTGATTTTGCTGGTTGTTGATTCTCCATCTTCTTAGTGCTAAAATTTAAAGAACTAACAAATAATGATACAAGATACAATGAAATCTCTATTCAACTTGCTTTGCTTTATAGCGAAGATCTTTATCTTGATTTTGATAGATGTCATTGATGAAATGCATTGATTTTGATTGATACATTTGCTAAATTCCTAGATGGCTCCCATGTGTGTTTACTAATATTATATCCACCCTTATGTATAAGATATTCCAACTTCTTTTGGCATCGCCTCAAATCTAAGATCTCTTCCACCTTGAAGTCTTCATTATTGTCTATTTCTATGGTAGGTGGTGGTATTTATCTTCTTTTTTGTATATTCGCTATCTTATATTACTCAAATATAAACATGTGAAATACAAGATGGATTTTTATAGACTCTAATAGATTTAATTGATAAGCAACTTGATTGATCTGTTCACAAATAGGAAATGGTCTAAGTCTACGATAATCCAACTTGTCACAAGTATGAATAGCCTTGATATTACGATGAAGTAATCATATCTTACAGTCCACATAGAATTGAGGTTGTTTCTTGTAATAGACATTTGTATTAATCTTTTGTCGTTCTTGAGCTTCCTTTAATTGTGTCTTCATTGTTGCATGTAGCTCTTACAACCAATTTGCCAAATCTACTGCCGCATGATTATCTGCTTCTGAGAAGTTATACATATCAAGTTATAGATCATATCAATAATTAATAAAGAATGGAATTTTTTTAATAGAAGAGTGTACCAAATTATTGTAGGCAAACTCTACCAATGGCAAAAGTGATGTCTAATCATCTTTATCATAATTGATAGTACACCTTAAATATTACTCCAAAACTTGGTTTATCCATTCTGTTTGTCCATCAATTTAAAGGTGGAAAGTTGAAGATAGTTTGATTATAGGATTTAAAATATATAAGACATAAATGTCTAATATGAAACCTTGAGAAGAGATTGGGAGCAAAAGAAGCATAATTAAACAACTAAAAGGTCTATTTGGAAGGATGAAGACAAATTGTGGATGAATAAAGATAAGGGATGAAGTTCTTCATTCCTATTGATCAATGGTCATACCCAATAGGCTTTGATAAGGCTGCCCATGAAGAGAACAAGGGCTTTGGTAACTTCAAAAGGGGCATTTGAAAATCAAAGACTAGAATTAGAAAGATTATTTTTTGGACTACAATTTTGATATAAGAATTAAGAGATTTGGAGTTTTTATGAAGGAGAAGTAGGCACTTGAAGTTAAAGCATACAAATAGTATCTATTGTCACTCTTTTGAGGATTTGAGGAGTTTTATGAAAGCTTTTAGAAATTGAGAGGTGCGGTTAGAGAGATAATTTAAAGTTCTATACTTCATGTAGACAAATTATTACATTTGAAGTTTTGAAGAAGGAGATATTGAGAATCAAAGATAGCAAATTGAATTCCAAGGCAATAAGTAGGCTGTTTTGTTGATAGTGATGGATTTTGCCATATCTTAAGTTTTTGGACGAATTTTTGTCTACAAATTTTTAAAAATGTGAATCTATATATTAAAAAGCTATATACAAAAGTTTCATAGTATTTAGACATTTAATTTGTGAGATACAAAGAATTTAATATGATGGTGTTTGTAAACAAGGGTTTGAAGCCACTATTAGGATTTTCACAATATCTAAAGATCAATATAGAATCAATAGTTGAAATTTGTTATAATAATTGTTAAGAGTATATCAATACTTCATATAAATTTGAAGTGGATTTTAAATGGTTAGATTAAGAATTATAGATTATTGAAGTTTAAAAAAATTCCACCCTCCTATAGATGAATGAGGGTTTAGAGTATTTTATTATAATTTGAGTGTTTTTGTAAGACAAGACTTATGTATTGGATGTAATTGCCCTAAAAAAAAGATTTTTTATAAAAATTTGAAGGTTTTATTATTTGAAACCTGGTTGAGTATTTAGTGGCAGCCAAAAGCCTAATGCTTTCTTAAGGCAAATTCTCTCTATTACAATAACATGGCTATCAAATTCTATAATAGCCTTTCACATTTGAAGCCACCAAAATTTTCTTGATATAAGTTCTAAAGTCTTATTATATTCAAAATGTCTTGCTGCTAGGAAGTTGTGACATGCTTCAACAGCATGTAGTCATGCTTCACCTATTGCTACATATAAACGTCCTTCGAAATAAAGTAGATTATTTTTGAATTCAAACTTTGAAATATCATGAGATTTAGAAGAATTATTCTTAATATCATGAACAAGATGATTTGAGGATATACTTAACTAGACTTGCTTGTTAAAAGTAAAATCATGAATCAATATTGATTTTATTGCTTAAAAATGAAATTGCTCTGATTTCAAGAAGATTCTTTTTTATTGATCAAAAGTTATATCTCCTTCTTTTGGTGCAAGATAAAAACGTTTAGAAAGGGCATCAGATAGACCTTGTTATTTTCCTATCTAATAAGTGATAATGAATTCAAATCTGGATAAAGACATATTTTAATGAGCATAACAACAATTCAACATATGTGTTTATATGAAGTACTCAAGGTTTTTGTGATCTATATATACGATGATTGAACTAAAAGCTCTTTTTAGATAGTGATGTCATTCTTAAAAAAAATCCATAATTATAAAAAATTCTTTACTATAGATTTTATAGTTGATCTTTGCTGCTAAAAACTTCCTAGAATAGAAAGCTACTAGGTGAAGTTTATTATTTGTTCCCATTTGTAACAATACTGCACCCAAAGCAAAGTTTGATGCATCTGTTTCCATAAAATATGGCTTAGAAAAGTCAATGCTATATAGGATTGGTGCAAAAACAAAAGTTATCTTCAAAGCTTCAAATACTGCTTCCGCTTCTTGATTCTATTGAAGTTTGTCTTTACAAGTCAAACATGTGAGTGGAGTTGCAACTTGAGAAAAATTCTTCATGAAGATTCAATATTAGTTGGCAAATCCTAAAAAGCATTAAACATCTCTTACAATTTTTGAGATCTTCTAATCCATAATAGTTTGAATCTTCTTAGGATCCATCATAAGTCTATTATTTGAAATGATGTATTCTAAAAAGTCAACTTGAGTAGTGTGAAATATACACTTTTCTATCTTGGCATAGAGTCTCGCATCTCTTAATTTTTGTAACACACGACAAACATAAAATTCATATTCTTCTGAATTCTTAGAATAAATCAAGATGTCATCCAGATAATTGACAATAAAATCGTCCAAAAATTCTCAAAAGACATGATTCATTACATGTTGAAAAGTTGCTCGTGCATTTGTAAGTCCAAAAGGTATGACATTATATTCAAAATGTCCGTACCTGGTTTGAAACACAGTCTTCCATTTATCTCTTTCTTTGATACATACTAGGTTGTATGCAAATATAAAATTCATATTTTTTTGAATTTTTAATATAAATCAAGATATCATCTAGATAACAAATAACAAAATTTTCCAAAAACTTTCAAAAGACATCATTCATTAGATGTTGGAAAGCTGCTGGTGTATTTGTAAGTCCAAAAGGTATGATATTATATTCAAAATGTCTATACCTAGTTCAAAATGTAGTCTTCTATTCATCTCTTTCTTTGATGCGTATTAGATTGTATACTCCTTGTAGATCTATTTTTGTATAGATCTTAGCTTGATTCAATTGATCAAGGAGTCTACATATCAAAGGTAGTAAATACTTGCTTTTGATAGTGATGTTGTTAAATTCTTGATAATCTACATATATCCACAATGATCCATCATTTTTCTTTACAAATAGAATTGAAGCTCTTCTTGGAAATTTGGAATGGCTTATGAAATTCTTAACCAGATTTTCTTTGATATATTATAGATTAGCCAATTCATTTTGTAATAGACTATAGATTGGTCCAAACAGTGATTGTAATCCTTTTTGAAGATTAATTGAGCAGTCATAGGGACAATGTTCTAATAGAATATTTGTATTCTTCTTCTTGAATACATCTTTAATATCTTGGTATTAGCTTAGAATGCCACTTGATATCTTTCTACCATTAGAAGGAGGTGCGGCATAAATGACACAAGGTAATCCTTCTTTTGCCACATGTAAGAAAGCTCTTGCACCTAGAAACACGAGTTTGATTATAATAGACTTATTATTTTTTACTTGATTAACTACACTCTTAGATATACTTTGAAAAAAATCAAGACTATGAAAAATCCAATCTATTTGAGGATTATATTTTTTTAGCCATAATAAATCTAAAATAATTGGATTAGAAAAAAATTTAGTTATATTAAAGATTATATAACTATTATGACCATCTATTGTTATATTTATAGGAAAGATTTCATGAATAACATCTCCAAAAGACAACAGATGACCATCTATGACTTCTATATGTATGGATTTAGTTTTCTATATTAAAGGTATTCTATAACTTTTAACAAACTCTTTATTTAAAAAATATGTTGAGACTCCTAAATCTACTAAGACAAAGGCTTTGTGATTTTTAGGTCCTAAACACACATCTATTGTAAAACAAAGAGAGAGTTCTAGAGAGAGAGAATAGAACCTTCACTAAGAATTGTAAAGGATTCTAGCTGCATGGTCTCTATTGTAGCTAGACAAAACTCGTTTTCCAACATATTATCTTCTTTGATAGCCGAGTTCTTCATTTTGTAGTTATATCATTTTTTTGGACATTGTTGAGCAGTATGCTTAGGTTCTCCACAATATAAGCACAGTCCTTCTTGACGATGACAAATCATTTCTCGTTCAGTATGAGATTTAAAACATATTGTATCAATTTATATGTCTTCTATTTTTGAATGTATATATTAAAAAGATGTCAGTGTTGTCATTGAATTATAATTACGTTGAGGCTTTTTTGTGCAACTCTCGGTTCAAAATTTTAAAAATTGATTATCATACTTTACAACAAAGTCAATTGCTTGATTCAATGTTTGAGGATCGGATAAGTTGAACATCAATTTCTTTACCTCATATTATAATTTGTAGAAAAATTGGCTAATGAGTGCAGCATCATCCCACTTGATATCAGTCACTAGTTATCAAAATTGTGAAGCATATAATATCTCTGATTGATTGCCTTGTTGCAAGATTCAAATCTTGTTAGTAGCAATATGAGTTGCATCATATTCTCCATACATAGATCAAAATTCTATTAAAAATGCCTCCAAATTATCCAATATTGGATCACGTCATTCAAGAAAAGATGAAAACTACGATAAAACAGAATCTGAAAGTAATGTTTCAATAAACTTGACTTATGATCCTTGAGTTGGATAACTTTGAGGTCAAAGTTCAATCACTAGTTATATTTGGTTGATGAATCCTCAAATTTTAGATATTGTGCCATCAAACTTCTCAGATAATGCAATTCTTGGTTCTCTAGTACTTGAATGGTATTCCACAATAGGAGAAGGGACATGACTTGGCACAAATATTGAAGTAGCTCCAATCATCTTGATATCTCTACTTCTTATTATTCTTGTTCTTCGTTGTGGTGGTAGATTTAGTTGATGCATCACAAGCATTAGTTCCCTCAATTGTTCTTGCATTTGTGCCATTGCACTCTTCATTTTGACGAGCTCTGCCATAACAATACTATGAAAGAAAGAAATGTCTAATATTGCTCAAGACAAGAAGAAAAAAAAAAATAGAGCTTGAAAACAAAGAAAATACTAAAAACAGTATCAGTTTAGAAGAGGATAATTTATAACTTCTAATACACTTATGTTTTGTCAAGAAAAAAGGATAATCCACTCTTATTCAAGAAAAGATAAAGCTCTGATATTATAAGTATATTATTGTCAATTTGTCAAGGACAAGAATTCAATGAAAGCAAATAAATAAATAAAACTTCTCTCAAAGAAATATAACAAAAAATAAAAATAAAGATATATATTAAAAATAAATTGGAATGGCTATTGCCAAAAGACAAGAAAATTAGAGACTCTTAAGCTAGACTAGAAACAAAAAAAGAATTAACAAGAGTAAAGAAGGCTTTATTCTTGTTTCTATATATATTATCTATCTAAGAGCTATGTGGCAACATTCTATAGGACCTCCAACACGTGTTTAATTTGTAAGATAAGTTTTCTATATATATGCCACATAATTAACTTATTCCATAAGCTATCAACATGTGAGATATGTGGCTAACTTATTGGTCAAATTTCTAACCTACCAATCACCTATAGATATGTATAAAGATGGAAACTTATCTATGAAGCTTCTAGAAAGCTTTTTTATAACATATTATCATATTAAATAATTTTTATTTATTTCTACCTATCTAAATTACCTAAATAACTATTAAGATATATCCTATGTCTGTGACATTGCTTTGTTTCTTTGGACAATGTTAAATTGAGTGCTTTGCTTTTCCATAATATAAGCACAAATCCTCTTAACAACGTCAAGTCTTTTCATCTTTAGTGAGAAGTTTAAAATATATTGCATCAATTTGCATTGGATCTGATTCAGTCAGATAAGTTTCTGAAAACTTAGGAGTTACTATCATCAATTGATTCAATCTTCTTTAATTGAATCTATATTCCTAATGCCTTTCAAATAAACAATTATTGCATGCAATGACTTAAGCAATAAATTATTTTAAGGAGTTTGCTTTTGGCATTGTTAGTAATAAATCTTTGATGTTATCCTTCAAACCATAACAAAATTGATTGATGAGGTCCTTGTTGTCCTACTCCATATTGCAAGTAAGATTTTGGAATTTTATAGTATATGTTGTGACTGCCTGTGGTCTTTGTCATAAAGATAAGAGCTTGGTCTCTGCTATCTTTTCTTGATCACTTTCTCCAAATGTAGCCGTAAACACTTTGAGAAATGAATTCAAATCATAAAGAAGTCGTGAATTATTTTCTATCAAAGGTGCAAATTAAAAAAGAATACTTCTAGATAGAAGTGTGCCTATGAATCCAACTTGAGTAAATCCATTAGAACATTGGAAAGGATGCAACCTTAGATACAGCTTGATTTCTTAAAGAAATCTTTAAAATTTTGATCTTATTCCATCAAACTTTTCAAGCATAATAATCTTTGCCTCCTTCACATTGGTAGAAGCAAGGCTTCTTGGATTTGCTTGCGAGGTGGATTTACTTGCTTCTTTCAACTGTACAACTTCTTAGTGTAGGCTCTAGACTTCTTCCATAGACGTAAGAATAATGCCTCCCTGATTGGTATTAGTGATTTGTGAAATTTCCATCCTAAGAGTGTGGACAAGCTCCTGAAGATCTATAATAGTTACAAATTTATTCTTGTTTGTACTAAGTGTAGCATCCAAGATCTTTCTTTTCATCTTAATAATTCCACAATTCAAATTAGAAGAGGATAACCCGTAGCTTCTAATATCAAATAAAAAATTTCTATAAAGAGAGGTGATTCACTCTCTTTCAAAGAAAAAATCAACATTACAAAATAAAGAATGTTAATTTAAAGGTGGATAATCCGCAACCATTAAATGTAACAATAGAAGTGGAATAATCGACTCATTTTTTAAATACAAAATAAGAACAATGAATCTTCACTCTTGTCAAATTGTCAAGGACAAGGACATGAATCATAAAAGAACAAAATATATTCTTATGTTACTTAAAATCACTTGAAGATAGAATAGTATTGAAATTAGAATGACTATTGTCAAAGACAAGAAGACTAAAGATTCTTGAAACAAGACTAGAAACAAGAAAGACATTGACAAGAGTAAAGAAGGCTTCACTCTTATTTCTATATGTATTATCTATCTAAGAACTATGTGGTAGCATTCTATAGGGCCTTCAACACATGTCTAACTTGCAAGTCACATGTCAAACTTACAAAACAAGTTTCCTATATGTGCACCACATACTTAACTTATTCCACAAGCTACCAACATGTATGACATGTTGTTAGCTTATTGGTAAAATTTCTAGCCTATCAATCATCTATAGATATATATAAAAGTGAATCCGCATCTATGAAGCTTCTAGGAAGCTTTTCTATAAGATCTTATCAAATTAACTTACTTTTATCTACTTCTATCTATCCATATTAATTAAATGATTATTGGAGTAAATCTTATCCGTGACACATATGCGCTAGATGTCCAATTATACCACAATTATAGCAAAAACGCATCTCTGATTGGCATTTATCAACATGATGAGTAATTGGATGCTTATTCTTTTGTTGTAAATAATGATGGTCACAACCATAACCGCCTTAGTACTTATAAACATCTTTCTCACACTTTTGTAATCTACCTTTAAATTGTGATGTATGAAATGCATAGAATTTTGGAACCGTAGTTCCAACAAGGCAAGCCTCTACATTATGCAAGAAGAGTTTATTTTGTTTTTTCACAAAAAAATGATGAGACATGAGTTTAGAGTGGTTCTAAAATTTCATATTCAGATATTATTGTGCAAGCACAATAGATGCTGAATAAAATAGAAAGGGTTTTTTCAATCATTTCTTGTTCTAAAATGGCTTGTCAATAGAATCATAATTATGAGATAATGAGATATATCTCATTATTAAAAATATTTAAATTTGGAAAATCCAACAGTCAAAAGTATGTCCAATCATGATTGGCCCATAGAAGAAAAATAGTCTTCTAATGGTCAAACCTAGATTTAAGCTTTTTCCAAAGTTCAATTCAATCTTTCAATTCTAAATATTAATATTGGAAAGCAAGAATAAGGTAATGACAAAAAAAAATAATACTTTTTAACAAATAGAAATAGGAACTAAAGTACTTACAATAGAAAGTTTTTTAAATAGAATTGTATGAAGAAGGTGCTCCACAAATATATTAATCTTTATTGTTATTGCCTATAAGAGATAGTTATTTCTATCTATAGCCAATGGTGAAAAATGAAGAATTTGAAGGCGTGGAGATTTACTAGTTGTAGTAACCAAAGGAGACTAAGATCACAATTTAGACAAGGCGGCAACATACATCAAAGTATTGATGCAATAAATTTACATTATAAAAATAATATTGAAGATAAAATCACAAAATAAAAAAATTAGAAATGATATTTTTAAATTAAGGTGGAAGAGTAGAAGCAAATCTAAACTAAAAACAAAGGAGCTCAAGTCCAAAAATAAATGAAGAAAACTTCAAGGAAGAAATAAACAAAGAAGATCTAAAATTTAGTGTAAAAGATTTGTGGTGATTACATGTTGAGAGAGAGTTGAAAGAGATGTTGAGGAGGAATTGAGAGAGCTTCTGGATGTCTATTGATGTGGTTGTGTATTACATGCATAGAAAAGAAGAGAAGATAAATAGTAACTCCCTACTAAACTTCAATGTTAGAGCTACAGTGTTCACTATTTATTACACTAAATAGTATGGAGAGTACGGTTGCATTATATGCTTTCAACATTCCAAATACAAGTTGAGCCATGAACCCTCCCATACATAAATCCCCTGCAGTATTTGTGTCCACCACCTTCTCCTTGGGTAATGACAATACATAAAACATCAACAACTGACAACCCTCCTAAAATACCCCTCTAAAATATCCCTGTACATAATAGAAAGGATATTCAAAGAAGTAGTAATAGCATTAAGAATGACAATGAACCTAAACACATAAACTTAGTATGTTATCATCATTATAGTAAATAAGAAGCAGATTATGTATAATCCATGTTAGAATATATGGAATTTAACAAAGCCCCCCCTCCTCTCCTATTGTCATATTGTAATTACTTACAGTATGTAAAATCCACTCAGAATGCATAATATGTTTATAGATTTAGATATGTGTTAGAATGATTAGTAAATTAAATAAAAGGGAGTTGGTATAAGAAATTTTATTTTAGATTTTTATTTAGTTTGGTTATAGCTTTTAAATTATATAGAACCTAAATATTTAGTATAAAGCCTTGAGAGAAGGTTGGGACCTAAAGATGAACAATTAAACTACTAAGAGGCTTATGAGGCAATTTGAAGACAAATTGTGGATGAATGAAGACAAGGGGTGAAATTATTCATTCCTATTGGTCAATGGTCATGTCCAATAGGCTTTGAGGAGGCTGCCCACAAAGAAATCAAGAGTTTCAGCAACTTTAGGGAGGCCATTTGAAAATCAAAGACTACAATTATTTTTTGGAATACAATTTTAATGTAAAAATAAAAAAATTTGGAGTTTACATGAAGGAGGAGTAGGCGCTTGAAATTAGGATATATAAATAGTATCTATTATCACTCTTTTGAGAATTTGAGGAGTTAAATAAGAGCTTTTGGAGATCAAAAGGTGCCATTGGAGAGGTGATTTTAAGTTCTACATCTAATATAGAAGAATTACTACATTTGGAGTTCTAAAGAAGGAGATATTAGGAGTCAAAGATAGCAGATTGAATTCCAAGGCAATAAGTAGGCCATTTTGTTGATAGTGATGGACTTTGCCATATCTTGAGTTTTTGGACGAATTTTTGTGTCAAACTTTCCAAGAAGGTATATTATTATGTTAAAAAACTATATATCAAAGTTTCATAGTATTTAGGCTTTTAGATTATGAGATATGAAGAATTTAGAACACGGGTTTTTATAAACAAGGGTTTGAAGCTAATGCTAGGATTTTGGCAATATCTAAAGATTGGTAAAGAATCAATGGTTAAAATTTGTGGTAGTAGTTATCAAGACTATATTAGTACTTCATATAAATTTAGAGTGGATTTAAATAGTTAGATTAAAGGTTATGAATTAATGAAGTTTGGAAAAAATTCCCTTCCTACGCGGGAATGAGGGTTTTAGAGCATTTGTTATGTTTTGAGTGGTTTGAGGAAATAAGGCTTATGTATTGGGTGTAATAGTCCTATGAAGGACACTTTATATAAATTTAGGAGTTTTTATTATACTTGGATCTTGATTGAGTAATTAGTGGCAACCAAAATCCTAGTGCTTTCTTGAAGCAAATTCTCTCTACCACAACACTGTTCCTTTAATTTTGGTTATTTCATTGATTGATTTCATTTATGGTACCTTATCTTGCCATTATCAGCAACAACCATAAGATCAACCTCTTGAGTGATGACTACAACCCTTTTATGGGTGCCACATATTTTGGGCACATATTCCAAACCAAAGTACATACACTCATTTTGAAGCAAGAAGGAAGAAAACAGATTTATAAAAATTAAAATTAAAAAATCAAAAATCAAATAAACAAACCTAACTAAAACTAAACTGTCAAAACTAACTCTATCTTTTAACATCCTAAAGCAATCATATATATATCACCACCATGTTTCTCCAACATATCACTTCATTCACTCATATCATGACATTTTATGATTAATAAAACTTAAAAATCCCTTGATTTATAAAGACATATTGACAAATACTTTTGTTATAATTATTTTATTTATCATGCATTTTATTTTAATGTTATTTGGAATGCATGATTAAGTGCACATTACTAATGGGAAGGTTGCCATGAGAGGATTTTTAAAACACTCACAAACAAATAAGGGAGACAAGTTCATCATAAAGGTCTGCCAAAGATTATTAAAAGCAGTAAGTTGAGTGGTCACAACTTAAATGAATCTATTATTTTCATTGATTGCCTTTTTGATAATTTAAATATGTATATAGAAAATAGTAATAATCATAACAATCATAATAATCTTTTAGTTACAAACAAGAAAGTATAGATGGACAATTTCAAAAATAAAATCAGACATTATTTTGAAGCAGTATCCATTTCTATCCTAATAATAAAATGATCAAACAACAGCAAAAAAACAAAACAAAATCAAATCAAATAAGGAAATCTAAATACTTGACTGTTTTAAATGCCAATACATTTCACTTTGCCATATCATTTATTATTATTATTTTCTTTTTTCTTTTTTTAAGTTCAAAAAATCAATTGTATAGTATTGACCTTTCACCACCTACAACAAGAACAGCACAAGAACCAGTTGCAGCACTAGGATCCTCATGATAGGCTACCTTCAACAATGTCATCACAAACATCAACAGATTTCAATGTTTTTTTAATCTTTAAAATTTTATGAATGAATATAATACTTGAAATGATTTCCCAATGAAAAACACAAATAATGGTTCTGAAATAGTATATAATTACGTTAATTAATATTATAATGTATAACTTACATTAACTCCTTCTAAAGTAGTAAGCCTTTTTGTCTTGTCTCCAAATTCATCTTTCCCAATTCCACCCACAAAGGTTGTTGCTTTTGATTTTTGCAATAGCCACTACATTTTACATTGCATATCAGATCTTGTTATATCATTATCAAGAACTTTTACAAACAAGACCAATAAAAAATTAACGTTGCACTGAATTTTATTTTATAATGATAAATCAAAATATGATTAAAAAATGAAAATAATACTCATAAGATATGTGCTATGAAACCCAAAAATGAATAATTAATTAATTAATTAATTAACAATCAGAATTTTTTTTTGAAAAAAATTGTACTTGTGCAATCCTGATTGAATTCTGAGTTGCACCTAAACATTGTTGTGTACATTAAATCTTATGATTATAGAGTAAATTTTAATAATAACAGTATTTAGAAATTAAATACTCATCAATAATAATGTTGTATAATTGCTATGTGTTACCTCCAGGCACAAAACTTGTACTTGATTTTTGGGCCAACTCTTTGTGCCTACATTTTAAAATCAAAGATATTCTTAAGAATTTCAGTGATATATGTATATGTGTGTAAATATATATATATATATATATATATGATTTGATGAGTTCCAAAGATCAAATTAAAAGCTTCAAATGTTACAAATGCATTTGATTTGTTCACATGCATCAAAATTTGCAATAAAATCAGAATCTGAAACTTGATGTTTGCAACTTTGAGAGATGTCAATTTGCATGAAGCTTAATTATTGTGCTGAAATAGCACCAACACTTACATGTACATGTGTTTTTCTTCAGCTAAGACTGCATTATTCAACTTCACTCCATATCTGTACACAAAACGTAATTTGAATCATAAATCAATGTTCAAGTAATGTTTATGGAAATATTGTATGTTGAAGTCCAAATTCTGTTAAAGTTAAAGAAAGAGTTACTTGGAGTTTAACCATAGTAAGTTTCTAACAGTCAAAAGTCAACTAGGGATTAAATGGCGGCTAGGGTCTCGACAGGCGGTTAGGTTTAAGGTCTCGACAGGCGGCTGGATTTAGGGTCTCGTTAGGCGGCTGGCTTTTAGATGAATGTAGATGAAGCCTATGTACTTTGGATGTGAACTCCACTTATAAGTAAAGGGTGTTGGAAGTGAGAGCTATCTCATTCCGCACTTCTCTTTCTGTGCAACCTTGCTGATGCTAAGTGTTGTGGCTTCTAACTTCTAGTTCTTTAACAGGTTATGGGCCCACTCACATTTGCTTGTGAGTTTTAGAAGTTTTATGAAGTCTTTGTTGTTGTGCGGAATAGGTCTTATGGTGATTTGCTAATGTTAGAGTTTATATGATCTTAGCTTATGTTATGACCAGAGGAGGTTCTGATTTGTAAGCTTAGAGATCTCTAACATTGCTTTGTGGGTTCTTATCTCCTTGATAGTGAGTTTAAGACCGTTGTGAAAGACCTTGATAGTGTCTTTATGTGTTATTGAAACTGTTTCATTAACCTTCTGCATTTCATTAAATAGTGAGTTGAAAGAGTGAAAGAACTTGATTGAGAGGTTCATAAGAGTGCATATACTGATTAGAAGCTTTAGAAGATCACTTAAGAGTGCTTTGAGTGAAAAATCACTCTTTTGTTCACAAGAGGATATTCTGAGTTTCTGCTAGTGCAAATTTGTGATTTTAGATCACATAGGAACTTCTTTTCTCAATATTCTTTGATACACTACTTCTTAGAAATGGCTTCTAGTGAGGGTGAAGGTTTGAGAGTGATTGAGAAGTTTAGAGGTGACAATTTCTATCACTGGAAGGTGAAAATGGAGCTTTTGTTGGCATCTTTGGACCTTTGGGACATTGTAGATGAAAGTGAAGATCCTCCATGCATAGATGCAAGTATTAAGGAGAAGAAGGACTTTAAAAGACGTGAAAAGAAGGCTTTTGGCATGATTGCCACAAATGTGGATGAAGCCAACTTTTCACACATTATCCATTGCAAAGGACCAGCGGAAGCATGGAAGACTCTTTGCAACATTTATGAGAGCAAGAACTTGTCCAACATCCTTTTTACAAGGAGGAAATTCTTCACTTGCAAGATGGAAGAAGGTGAAGACCTTATGGCTCACGTCAACAAGGTAAAGGCTCTTGCAAATCAACTAGCTATTGTTGACAAACCTTTAGAAGATGGTGATATTGTCATGACCTTGCTCATGAGCCTTCCGGAGTCTTATAACTATCTTATAGTAGCATTGGAGTCCATCAAGTTGAAGGAGCTTACAATGGACTATGTGACGGCAAGACTTGCACATGAAGTGACCAAAAGGAAAGAAAAGGAGCATCAAAGTGAAGACTCGGCTCTCTTCTCAAGACAAGGTAAAGGTACCTATTCAAACCAACGTGACAATAGAAGGAGTAACGTGAAAACTTGCTTCATTTGCGGAAAATCAGGTCATTTTGCAAGAAATTGCTACAAGGCCAAGAAAGGAGACAGAGAGAATGCTAACAATGCACATGATGAATTTGGAGGAGATGACTTTGCATTCATGGCAAGTGAAGGCACTTCTATGGCTGCCATGTCTAAGTGGATTATTGATTCAGGTGCTACCAAGCACATGACTCCATACAAGTGTTCTTTTAACACTTATGAAGAAATTCCAGTAACAAATGTTTGGTTAGGAGACAATGGCATGGTACAAGCTGTTGGAATTGGCTCCATTGTGGTGGAGATTGTTGTGAAGAATGAAACCAAGAGGATCAGATTGAAAGAAGTCCTACATGTGCCAAAGATGAAGAAGAATCTTCTTTCGGTGAGCAAACTTGTGTCAAGTGGTTGTAAGGTTCAATTTGATATGAATGGATGTTTTGTGAAGACATTGGATGGAGATAATGTTTTAAAGGGCTTTAGAGATGGCAACCTTTACATTCTCAATTGTAAGAAGGTGAATGGAGTTGAAGTAGCAGCATTTGCTGAATTTCCAAAAGATGAAGACAAGTTTGGAATTTGGCATCGACGCCTTGGTCATTTGAATGCCAAAAGCATGAAGGAGCTCAAATCTATGGTAGTTGGCTTAGATCTTGGTCAATCATACAACAATGCCACGACTCTAGCTTGTGAAGGTTGTATTCAAGGCAAGCAACAAAGGGCCTCATTTCCAAGTGGAGTAGCAACACGAGCAAGTAAGTTGTTGGAGATTGTGCATTCAGATGTTTGTGGACCTATGAAGACACCATCAATTGGAGGAGCAAGGTACTTTGTCACATTTATTGATGATTTTTCAAGAAAGGTGTGGATTTTTATCCTTAAAGCCAAGAGTGAGTGTTTCTCAAGATTTAAGGAGTTTAAGGCACATGTGGAAAAGCAATGTGAATGCAAGATCAAGGTATTACGCACAGACAATGGTGGTGAGTATTTGTCAAAACATTTTGATGAGTACTTGAAGATTCAAGGTATTGTAAGACAAACGTCTACTCCTTACACTCCACAACAAAATGGAGTTGCTGAAAGAGCAAATCGCACCATTGTGGAGATGGCAAGGAGTATGCTTCATGCTCAAAATCTTGGATATGAATTTTGGGCGGAAGCTGTGGTGAATGCAGTATACACAAGAAATAGGTGCCCTACAAGTGCACTCACATCAATGACTCCACAAGAAGCTTGGAGTGGGAAGAAACCTTGTGTTTCACACATGAGGACATTTGGATGCATTGCTTATGCAAAGATACCAGATTGTATGAGGTCCAAGCTTGAGGCAAAAGGTACAAAATGTGTATTTGTTGGATATTGTGAAGGTACAAAGGCATATAGGCTAATGTGTTTGGATACCAAGAAGATCATCAAAAGTCGTGATGTTGAGTTTATTGAGCATAAGAGTGCTTATGAGCACTTGGAGATGTGTCCAAGTGGGAGTAATGGTGTGTTTGTGGACACATCTTTAAATCTAGCAAAGAAAGAAGAAGAAGATGAAGACAATGAAGATAGTGGAGACATAAATGAAGGTAAAGAGCTAAAGAAGATGGAGAAGAAAGTCTCTTTGATTCCTAAGACCAACAGTGAAGGAAATGAAGATGTTGAAGATGATGATGATGAGGAGTATCAACCTTTGAGTGAGAAAAGACAAAGTTCAAGAAAGAAGAAGCTTGGAAGAGTGGTTGGAGTACATGAAGGTGAATCTTCTTCAAATGAAAGGAGATATCCTATGAGGGAAAGAAGACCACTTGGTGAATGGTGGAAGAACCATATTTTTCCTCAAGTAAGTGAAGAACATGCAAATGTTGCACTCTTTGCTGATCCATTGTCTTTATGTGATGCAATGAAGTCCACTGATGCTATGAAGTGGGAGAAGGCTATGGAAGAAGAATACAAATCTCTCATGGACAATAGAACATGGGAATTGACTCAACTTCCACCAAATCGATCTTCTATTGGTTGTAAGTGGGTATTTAGAACCAAAAGGGATGCAATGGGCAATGTTGTGAGATATAAGGCAAGATTAGTTGCCAAAGGATATTCACAAGTTGCTGGTGTTGATTTCAATGAGACATATGCTCCCGTGGCTAAATTCACCACTATCAGAACCATTGTGGCAATTGGGGCAGCAATGGACTTGGAGATGCATCAAATGGATGTGAAGACGGCTTTCTTGAATGGAGAGTTGGAAGAAGACATCTATATGGATCAACCTCAAGGATATGTTGAAGAAGGCAAACAACATCTTGTTTGTAAGTTGAAGAAATCATTGTATGGACTCAAGCAATCACCAAGGGCATGGTACCAACGGATTGATACATTCTTTGTGAATGAAGGGTTTGTAAGGAGTGAAGCAGATCATTCCATGTATGTGATGCAATCTCAAGAGTTCCTATTGATTGTAATCCTTTACGTTGATGATTTAATCATCTTGGCTAACAATGTGAAAAAGTTGAATTGGATGAAGGCCATATTAGAAAAAGAATTTGAAATGAGTGATTTGGGAGAACTTCACTATTGCTTAGGAGTGGAGTTCATAAGAGATCGTGAAAACAAGACCATTACAATGAGTCAAAGCAAGTACATTGAAGAAGTGTTGAAACGATTCAACATGGAGGAGTGTAAGCCCATTGGAACACCTTTGGAGGCAAATTTGAAGTTGATGAAGCTCACGGATGAGGAGTTTGCTGAAGTTGAAGGTGAGATGCAAAGTATTCCATACAAGGCAGCAGTTGGCTCACTTATGTATGCAATGGTGGCCACAAGAGTGGATCTTGCATATGCGGTGAGTGTTGTGAGCCAACACATGTCTAAGGCTGGACCTTTGCATTGGGCAACGGTAAAGAGGATATTGAGGTACTTAAAAGGTACTAAAGACTTCAAATTATGCCTTGGTGGTAAGAACATTGATTTGCAAGGTTATTGCGATGCGGATTGGGCTGGAGATGTAAATGATAGAAGATCCACAACGGGATATGTGTTCTTTATTGGAGTGGGAGTCATTTCATGGAATTGCAAGAGACAACCTACCATTGCAAGATCAACCATGGAGGCTGAGTACATGGCAGCAAGTCATTGTGCAATGGAGGCTTGTTGGATAAGGCAACTCTTAGAAGACATTGGATTAGTGCAAACAAAAGCAACTCCATAATGTGTGACAATCAAGGATGTCTTGCATTTGCCAAGAATCCAAAGCACCATTCAAGAACGAAGCACATTGATATTCAACATCATTTCATACGAGAGAAGATTGAAGATGGTATAATAGATATGAAGTATTGTACTACAAAAGAGATGCTTGCTGATGTGCTTACAAAGGCATTAGTGAAGGATAGACACCATGAGTTGATAAAGGCATTAGGCTTAAAAGCCTTTTGACAATTAGAAAAGTGGGAGTGTTAAAGTTAAAGAAAGAGTTACTTGGAGTTTAACCATAGTAAGTTTCTAATAGTCAAAAGTCAACTAGGGATTAAGTGGCGGCTAGGGTCTCGACAGGCGGTTAGGTTTAAGGTCTCGACAGGCGGCTGGATTTAGGGTCTCGTTAGGCGGCTGACTTTTAGATGAATGTAGATGAAGCCTATGTACTTTGGATGTGAACTCCACTTATAAGTAAAGGGTGTTGGAAGTGAGTGCTATCTCATTCCGCACTTCTCTTTGTGTGCAACCTTGCTGATGCTAAGTGTTGTGGCTTCTTACTTCTAGTTCTTTAACAAATTCAACACCAATATTTTCAACCCCTGATAAATGTTAAGGAATTGCAATCTTTTAGATGAAATCAATCTAATAATAACCAGCTTTGTTGTTTGTCTCTATTACTACCAAAAACCATAAAATAAATAAATAAATAACTTTAAAATATCATTTTGTAGTATAACATTGGTAACTTGATTGTTAAGGTGGCAGGAGCTAAAGATCTTGAATTTTGGAACACGATTCAAGGACTTGTAACAACAGAATTGGGACGTGCAATAGACTTTTTAAAATGAAGATGTTAAATTTTATTTTTAAAAACCTAACTTTCTTTAGTTTTTTATTTGATTTGATGTTGTGCTTGACAAAAATTATAACAATAAATGTTCAGTTTTGATCAGTTCTGCTTCTCTACAAATGTCATTTCACACCCACTCTAGAACGCTAACAATTTAAGGCAGTAGATTGTAGTAGGAGACAAAAATACATTTAGAATACAGTGATCATGAAATGGGGTGTAGCTTGAAAGACAGAAGACAGGCAACTTACTTATCAAGGAATGCTTTGTCAACAACAGCAGATACATCGAGAACAGGGTTGCCCATGCCTAACAGGATCCCCTCTGGCGGATCCTCTCGTAATCTTCACAAACATTGCAACACATCAATAGTGACCAGGTCACCGAGTTCAACGGAGGTACCGCTATCGAAAATCCTTTTCTACAACCTAAATCTGCAATCCAGCTTTAGACGCATCCTTCCAGGCATGCTCTATTCTCAAGACCCTGACATATTCCTCATGCAACTTAAGGTCTGCCTATCATATCTTTTCCTCCTCTCGTGTACGGTTCTTCTACACCACATTCGCTCTCCTTTGCAATTCTTGTCGTGTCTATCAATGTTCCACCTTTAATGTACCTCTCAAATCAGACCAATCAGTACTTTCTACATGGTTACATATTGAAGTTCGAAATTCGAATTTCGGTGGGAAACAATGTCATCCTGGATCAATACTCTATTGGGTAGTGCAGCTTGCTGCTCATTTGCAAGAAAGAGGCTGCAAGATATCTGCAAAAATCGGAATGGTCTTTTTCTGAGACATATTACTATTCAGTAAGAAAGCTGCCAGCATGTGTTAAATGGATGCATTGGTGGCGATACCTGCTGCTGGTACTGTGGCACAGCGTCATTGAATCGAGTAGTTCCAGTTAAAGCATTGAACATACGTGCCAGAAGTGATGAGCGACAGTAGATTAAGTGCCACGCTACTGTTGTTACAATGGAAGGGGAAAGGTCTCGTCTGCTCAACCAGCGTTATTGATACTGATCGCCATTGTCAAGCCTTTATCATGATGTTCACTTATATAGAAATCGATGGCAAACTGATCGCTAGATGCTTGAACAGTTCGGAGGCTATTGTAAAGAAGTAACAGAAGAAGTGGTACAGGGTCATAAGAATTTGGATATAGCGTAATGAGAAGACGTTTGAATTATTGTTCGACGCAGATAAGGTTGAAGAGCAGCAGGGAAAGAGAACGAAAGGTGCTAGTTGGGGTTAGAAAGAGCCCTCGTGTGTGTGTACAGCTATTAATCTGCTTTCCTCTCTCATCCTATCTGGGCAGGGTTTTTGAAACCTTTCATCCTAAGCCCTCACTACTTGGGTCACAATGTAAATTATTCATGAATCTAAAATTAGGTCAGTGATAATCAAGTTGTAAAATTTACCACTAACATACAGTAGGATCCGAATACAGTACCTATGTTCCGAACCAAGACTGAAAACTCCGCTGCAGTCCAGACTAACCTCTGAACCAGCATTCTCCAACACTACCATGCCAATACTATACCACATTCGGATCAGGGTCATGGGGGAAGAGAGTCAAACTAAACGGAATGTAAATATTGTGCACAATCAGAGGTGCGAAGTCTGCGAGAGGTGATGGGTCTCATGAAGCTGCCATCCCTATGAATTTTTTGTAATTCACAGATGAGAGGGGTTTACAAAAGTGCCTGAGCAACAGAATGAGGTGTTCATGAAACTAAGGACCTGGCTCTACAAAAAACTTAAGGTGGTCTTAAGCTTGATGAATCGTTACGACAACCCGTTTGAAGTAGACCACTTCATTGAGTAAAAAAATTAGTCGAAAATAGTGTAAGAAATAAATATTGAAATTCCAAATCTCTGCACCTTCTTGTATGACTACTCAAGTTCTAATCTCACTTCAGAACTCAAGGAAGAAACAGAGCACCAAGCTGGACTATCCAAATTGTAAAACAATTCGGGGTTTGTACCTCCATGTTGAGGTTTTGATCAGAGATAGGGTAGAATACAAACCAGTTCATTACTCTTTTCCAAGACAAGTCGAGAGCCAATTATCGAGTGATTAACTATCGAATACAAATTTACAATTGAACCTATGAAGAAGCCTGGCTAAACTGCGGAACGTCCAATAGTAGAAGAAAAAGTGAATTTGAATCCTGGAAATTGAATCCAGGCTCACTCAAACGAGGAAGCAATGTAAAACGATTCTATTGAAGCAGCAGCAAAGAAGACGAAAGAGAAGAAACGTCGAAACAAAACACAAAATATGGCTTAAAAATAATGTTTCTCTTTGTTCGAGACTTACCCAAAACATCGCATGTTGTGGGAAGAGGTTGGGTCAGAGAGGAACGTAGGAGCTGGTGCTGAATCCTATCGCGCAGGAGCCTCCTCGTATAGCGGATGATGATGACACATTGAACCCCAACATTAATCGCCACCTGCTCTTGGTTGTATTATGGGATGACGACGATGCATGAGGAGAAATACGGGACAGAGTGGTAGAAATATTAGCCATGGCTCATCGAAAGGGTGGCATCTCTCGCAGCCTCATTAGACGACTGTTGCATACTACTTTGACGTCATATACTCGCACTCTGTGATAATGGACTCCTGCAGACCGTGTCACTAAGTTGAATAATATTCCATCAAATTATTAACTTTGATTTCTGATTTTCGAAAAGATTCTCGATTCTGCATGTACTCCTTTCTAATGTATCATCATCTCATGGGCTTTATATCCAACCAGAGTGAATATTCAACTACAAAAGCCATGAAAAATTGGCTCGAGAATCGTCTGCATGGCCATACTGAAGCATTCACGGATGGGCAGGGAGAAGGACGTGTTAATGAGGATTACTTTTACAGAGCTTGGAAGAGAAGGAGTAACAGGAAAGGAACAGGGAATAAAAAGGAGTCGCAGGATGGAAATCCAGAACACCATCAAACCCTAAATCTACATCTCAAAACCGACACATTTTCACAACAGGCTACAAATGACTGTTCACCTCTCACACACAAATGACTACGGTAGAGTGAAAAAAATATAGTGTGATGACCCTCCATTTAAGCCAAGACAGAAAAATTTGCGACAACTAGAAAGCTTAATATAACCTAATTTGAAATGTGTCTAGACACCCAAGTCACTAAATTGCCCTGCAGAAAAGTTGCTAAGGATAGTATGTTACATAAAAAACTAATCTTACAAAGTCAGCAGACAATGGACTGCGACGATAGGAATGCACATGACCCGGTTGGATTTTGCTGAAGACCCTATACATCTAATTTTCCTCGGACAAAACATTCATGCAAGGTAGAGAAGTTTTTGATTACCGAATGCTGAAGCGGCTCTGCTTTTGTGTTCCTCCAAAGTCGCTCGGGAACTGTGTTGCCAGCTTTATGCTCTGTCGGAATGGACTTCACAGCCACTTCATTATCTCCGCAGTGGCATGTGCGTATTGAGTGATCAAATTTCACAGACGCGAAGCTGTCCTAACTAGTTGCAACGAAGGGAAAAAGCTCGCCTAATTCGGAGGGATGCAGAATTTTCCAAACAAAATAATTTGAAACGTGGTATAAACTCTGAAAAAATCATTTACCATCCAGACTGCTACCTTCTTCGAAACTGGAACCGAAGAACCGAAACCCTCCGTCACTGGATAATGTTGACTTTGGAGTTGTACCTGCACTGCTTCCAGTAACGCATTGCACGCTTGCTCCTCTGATATTCTCTCCATGCGCCGTTAATGGGATAGGCCGGTCCGGGATACTGGGCAATGTCTGACAATTCTCCAAGATTCGCAAAGCGCTTGTCATGTTGGGCCTGCATGCTACCAGAGGATGTGCACACAACAGCGCAAGCATCACAAACCTCTCCATGTCCTCCGCCGGCCCTCGCAGTCCCATCCTCGCATCCAACACCTCGTTCCATTTCCCCGCCTTCACCAGAGCCCACGCCCAGTCAGTGATGAGGGTGAAGTCCCCAACGTCATTCAGCGCTTTGCGGCCACTGATGAGCTCCAGCAATACCACGCCAAAGCTGTACACATCGCTCTTCTCCGTCAACTGCCCATACATGGTGTACTCTGGTGCCACATACCCAAATGTTCCCGCAGCTCGAGTGGACACATGTGTCACACCTTCGGGAGTAAATCTCGCTAGCCCGAAGTCAGCAACACAGGCATTGTATTCAGCATCCAGCAGGATGTTGCTGCTTTTGATATCCCGGTGCAAAATGGCAGGTTGCACGCCATGGTGCAGATAGTCGAGACCTCTAGCAACACCGATGGCAATTCTCTGCCGTGTGAGCCAATCTAAAGATGGCTTGCTGGATTTTAAGACATCCTGAAGGCTCCCGTTTGGTAGGTAGTCCATGATGATCATGCGTTGGTGGCCCTCAACCACTCCTCTACTCGCCACACAGCATCCTCGCAGCACCACAAGGTTTCTATGGCGCACGCTGGAGATCATCTCCACTTCGTGCACGAAATCCTTGTCCCCTGCTGGTGAACAATTCTTGAATCTCTGCAGCCACAGACACAGAAGGAGTGCCCCTACAATTTAAAGATGGCACCACTTTCACTAACCGAACTACTCCACAGCAACCCCACAAGCTAGATCACCAATTCTGATGCTGGAGTTATCTTGACATGTTTCCCAGAAAATCGTGCTCAGATGAACTTGTAAGATGAAAGAATATGGCACACCTTTATGGCAACTTCCACGCCGCTTGTCAAGACCCCTTTGTACACATTTCCATAAGCACCAGAGCCGAGAATCATCTCCCGGGAAAAGTTGCAAGTGGCAGCTTTGATTTCCTCAATGGTGAACATGATGGTCCCCTCCCCAGTTCGCATGGACCCTTCCAGGAGGTCAATATTCCTCTTTACCAAAGCTTTCTCCTCAGCAAGCTTGCGACGGCGGTGCTTATAGTAGAAACTCAGTGCAACCGCAAAGCTCAGTAGTGCGATGACTATGGTGCCCAATGCTATATAGATGCCCGTCAAATTCCTACTGCCCTTGGAAATTGGGTAGATGGAGAACATACACGCCGCGGTGTTGGGGTCAAGAGGCCCTGCACTGTTGATCGTGGCAGCCACATACATGCTAGAATAATTCTGACACCCTCGTTGCACACCGCTGAGATTGAAGGCTTGCAAATCGGCCGTCAAGCTCGCCACCTGCTTGAAACACGCTTGGCAGTCCTTGTTTTGACGAGAATTCGCTTCTTCCAGAACTCCTGCACATCTCTGCTGCACCGAGCTGAAGGAAACGTACTGGGAGGCGATTGCTGCAAAATCAGAGGATCGTTGAATACTTTGGCAATTGTCTGTTCCCCTAGACAATATGGAGGGTAACTCATCTTCGCATCGGGTGACATTAGCATCGGCTCCCTGATCGAGAAGATGCGCCCTGTAGCCTTGGAGACAGGCTGGAACAACCTCAGGAGGCAGCTGAAAGAAAGAGGTGTTGCGGAGATAGGCTGCAAGTAACATCTCCAAGCCATTCAGGAGAATCACACATTGACTACCAGTATCCCGAGCTTGCTCTGCCACCGTCGGGAACTTGTCCAGCACGGTGAAGTCCAGCGGACACTCGAGGGTTCCTGGTTGCTGACCAAATGCACCTGCAGAGAGCAAGACCATCGCAACCAGCTTCCTCCAGACCCATAGCCAAGCCCCTGGCTTAATCGCCATAAGGCCTAGATTCGCTCACTGGCGCGATTTCTTCAGCACAGGATTGCGGAGTAAGGCAAGGAATGTCACTGGAATCGATGCTACTTCTCAGCTAACCCCACTCGTCCTACTCGTTCTACTCAAAAGGAGCCTGCCGTAGAACCTGACCAACCTTCAGGGTTGCATCCAAGATGCTCATCCCAAACGTCACAGCCTCATAGTAGTACCTGCTAAAGAAAAATACCCTAAACTTGTGTGCATATTGAAGTGATGTAAACACATTCCAAAATTTAAGCAAATCCCATTTTGCTTAAATTTGAGATTAACAACTTCACTCTGGTTTATTTCAACTGAATACAGATGCACCAGGACAGGGAACAAACTTTCTGTCACCTGCCTTTGATCTGCAGCAATCACAGAATGTCCTGTCCATTTGCAGTGAGCAGAGGGGAGGGGGGAGGGAGGAGGGAGGAGCAGTAGGAGGTCTATACTCAGGGCCCACATTCTGGAGAGCATTGCTCTGGATCACCTAAATTGATATTGCTAAATCATCTAAGCAAGAGCACCAGAGTTCACTCGCATATACTTGAATGCACGAAAATAAAATTCAGCCTGGGCTGTATAGCTAAGGGATAAATTCCCATGCAGAATTCTCTCACTCTCCCAATCTGGCACCCTACTCATACTACAAATACCACCAGCAATGAAATCAACCACACAGCAGGAAGAAATTTACAGACATCTACAAAATGGCATGATTTTATTTTTTATTTTTGTCTTGCCACTTGTCCTGGTTGTATTTTCACATTTTTAGAGTTCTAATTTTTGGTTTGAGGTTTCACACAAGAGATAAATTTTGTGATTTTGAAAGTAATTTGGAGAATTTCCTTAACAGAGTGAAAGCTTGCACAAGCTAAGAAGTTCAGGAATTGCAGTAATAATTCTCATAAGCAAGCTCAGACAAAGGGACACATGCATCAAGACAGGAAGCTGATTGCATAATAATAGAGGATGCAGTAAGTGGAGGGCTTGGGCTAGAATGCACTCTTTTAGGCATGGAGCCCGCCCCCAGGCAATGTTGGGCTCCACCTTGGTCAGTTTTGGGTTTTGACTCTTTCACTTCCATTTTTGTTTTTCAAGAAAAGAGGGAAAGATACAGGGATGCAGTTTTGACTCTGGCTACCTTCAGTTGAACTAAATATCAATTGATCTGTTTACTTTGAGTTAAACCAAACACCAAGAGAGCAAGAGCAAGAACTAAAAAAACAAAAAAGACAATAAAACAAGTGGAGAACAAAACTGCCAGATGGCAGACTCCACCCCACTACTTTATGCATTCTAGCCTAGGCCATAGATGGTGCACATGTTCAGATTGGTATGCAAAAGAAGAAGAAAAAAAGTTCACAACTATCAGTCTAATGCTGACTCACAGGAAGGCAATTATGAAGAAGAGAGGAGAAGGTAGGCATGGTATCACCAAGGGCTTGCAGTGACAAAAGTACATGTAATGGCTGCTGATGACACTCTCAATGTACATCAAATCAATACCTTTACACACACAAACCTTTACTGCCATATTTTCCCAATTCTGAACATTATATTTAAAATCTCCAAGCTTAAATTCAATCAGAAGTTAAAATTTTAACCATCAAACTTGGTAACCTTGAAGATCCTGCAAACAAATTCTTTTAGATCAATCCAGAATTACTTTTTCCCTGCCCCTGTAGATGGGAAAAGATGCAGTCCAGCCATAGGTACAAGTGTGGCCTTTGAATAATTTAGTTACCCAATGGTCTCACATTTGGTTCTGTCTGTAAAGTACAAAAGGGTTGCTGTTTACCACAATTGTCAACAATTTTTCTCTGTTTCTGGTATAATTATTTATTCTTTTGATTTAAAACTGGACCATGGAGACTCACTGCCTGTGACTTCCTGTGATGTCTCCTCAGAACCATCAACTCATCCACATTCAATAACCATCTGTAAGTTCAGATACCTGTGTACCATCCCACCACATCACCTATTCTAAGAAGTGTTGCACTTCAATGTACAATCAAACTACAGCTTCGGCCATTTGTACAATTTGTATACATTTAGTTCCATTCTAATCCATGTCACATAAATGGCTGAAAGTGTATACATTTATATCACTTGTATAAAAATGGAACTAAATGCCTGTCCAATGTTTATTTTTAGAGTGCTTTATGATTATACAGATTTACTTCAACAATCCTTTTCCATGCTCAAAATTGGGATGGCACTGAATGCAATAAACCTTAATAAGTGGAACTCAATTTTTTGAACATTCCACCCAATTAACAACTGACTTTGATTACTCTGAAATGATGATACAATTTCTTTTTAAATTTAGTTTTCAGAGAAGGTTTTAGTGCTATTAGTTGCAACAAAACATGTGTAACAAAATAAGATAAACTAAAGAGAATATTACTTTCAAAGAAAATCATGTCCAAAAAATGCTGTAAAATTTATTTCAAAAAATAAGAAAATTGATAATCATGTAGCTTTCAACTATGGTATCTTGGTCATTTGTCTTGTGTTTTGCTCTAAGTAGATCCATCTAACAACACTACTCTGTGAGTTATCTCAACATTAAATAAATAGATAAATAATTCAGAAAAGAGTTTTTTAAAAAATAAAAATTTCCATGTTAAAAAAATTTTAAAAATTAAAAATGAGATGAACAAGTTAAAAATTAAGCTTATTCAAAAAAATTATTGATCTTTTTTGAACTTTGATAGAAGATATTTTTATAAGATGACACTATCAAAGAATCTATTTTCATAAAATATTTTCTATCACAAACTTAGCTTAGCTAGTTTTTAAATTGCATTATTTTTCTTTATGTATAACAGGTCTATTTATTTTTTAAAAATATAAGAAAAAAATGCTCATATATAGTGTTGAGATGCAAATATTTTGTCCATGCACTACTTTTTATAATAGGTAATTTGATATCCTACTATACATAGGTATTGCTCTTGTGGTTACTTTGATGTGTTAAATGCTAATCATATTCTAAATATACAATATATAAAACAATATAGCAAAGATTATAATTAATAATATTATAATGAGTGTTAGATTATTAATCAATCCTAAAAGTAACATTTTAGATCTTGCCTTATCTTTCTATAATATTATAGAAGATTATTTTAATTTTATATATTTACTTATTTTAGATAATAAATTTGTAATAAAATATTGGTACAACTAGATGAATTACAAAAACTTACTATTAATACAGATTTATAAATTAGTTGATAAAAATTTAATTAATTTGAATAAATTAAAGATATCTTATATTGTAACTTTGATAGAAAATAGATTTTTTTGTCTCAATTATTAGACTTGTCATGTGTGGCCTGCATAATAATTTTTAACTTGTTCATCTTAATTTTAGTTTCTTGAATTCTTTTGTATTACTTACAAGAACCATATTAGTGTCATCTAATTCCTTGTAGACCAAGTTGAGTTGATCATAATTTTAATGCATGGTAGACCCTGTATACAAATATGTTTTTTTTGGATTTTAAATACTAATTCTAAAAATATATTCTCTTATCTTATATTTAAAATTGTAAATTCTGATAAGATCTAACCGAATTGTAATTAAATTACAAAAAATATTTTAAAAAAATTCTTTGTAATTTCAATTGCATCTATGATGTTTAACAAGGTTTATTAATAAATATATTAATACGTTTCATGAACATTGTTAAATATACTTTAGGAAATATTTTTATTCTAAAATATATAATATAATTTTGTTGATTTTATTCTAAGTATTTTTTAATAAAGTATTTTCTAAATCCAAATTTCCACTTAAAAATGATTAATAAACTTTATTTAATAATTTATATGTCGAATTGATATTCTAATTAAAGAAAAAAAACAAAATTTATATTAAATGTTATTTTAATAAATGATTCTAGTATTTTTTAAGTATACTTCTTATTTATTATAAAATTAAACAAGATTTATATTTAAATTAATTATATATTAAGTTAAGTTATAAAATATATCTTAAAAAACTTTTTAGTTTGTTTCTACCTAAATAATTAGGTTTTGTGTCTCACAACAATAACCTTTTAATTTAACTTCTTAAAAATTTTAACTATTTATAATTTATGATTATTAAATACTATAATATTTTATTAAATTTTAGATTAAAATATTTCTTGGTATAACTTCTAGTTTATTGTTTATAATCTTTGTTGGTAAATATTAATATGATTGATTCAATTATCTAAAATTATCAAAAAAAATTTACTTCTAATTTTGTTAATTTTTTATTTATCAATTTATTGATTGTATTTAAAATTTATTATTTTATCAAATTTATTATAAATAATTATAAATCTTTTTTATCTTTTAATTAATATATAAAGTATTTTATCTTATTGATAACAAATTTTGAATCTTTGAGTAAATAAAAAAATACTAATAAAATAAATAGAATATATCAATCTTACATAATCTTCTACTATTTTTTGAAGTTTTATAATTTTAAGATTTTAATATCTTAAAATATTTCTTATATTTGATTTGAATAATTAGTTAAAATCACATTTTATTTTTAAAAAATTTATATAAATACACTTAAGAAAATCACACATATATATTATATATATATATATATATATATATATATCTATATATATATCTACACACATAAATAAATTTAAATTTAATTTATTATACTTCATCATAATAAAATACATGGTATTCAAAACATATTTTGATAGTTTAAAATTTAAATATTATAATTTTTTTTGTAATATTATAAAAATATCAAATTTTTTTAAATTATTCATATTATATATCCCACAAATTCATCTTGATTGGTAGATCTATTATAAATGGTGTTCAATATTATTAAGATAAAAAAGTATTAACTTATATAATTTATATTTGATTATCTTAAAATTAATAAAGATTTAGAATATTCTTTAAATGACAAGAATCTTATGAGATAAATTTTTAAAAAATTGAATTTCAATAATTCTTAGAGGCAATTATCTTAATTGATCTAGTATATATATATATATATATATATATTTTGTTGTATTTCTTGCTTAATTCTTGAAATCAATATTTAAAATAATCTTTTAAAATTTATTTTATGTATTAGAAACTTATGCATAATAAGTTTTAAATATTATTTTAAGATTCTAATAAGAATATTTTAACTAACTTTTGAAGGTCATTATAAAGAATTGGACTAAGATTTAAAGACCTCAAATGATAGTTTGACTACTTGGATACATTTGAATATAATAATAAAGTCTAATCTACAAAAAAAAAAAAAAAAAAAAAAAAAAAAAGAAATTGAGTGCATAAGATCCATATAGATTGTACCACCATAGTAATAAATAAGAGGATAAGGCTAAAGTTATAATGAATACTTGTATTATTTAAATAAATAAACATAAATAAAATTAGGTAAAATATATTAAATAGATAATATCTTTAAAAATATTACAAAAATTTCTAAGATATTGTTGTATTATGTGTTATCTTATTTGGGAATGCACCAGGTATTTGGCTAAAGAGGATGAAGTTGTGGCTTATAAATATGCAAGAACCTTATTAGATT
This sequence comes from Physcomitrellopsis africana, assembly GCA_036785485.1. Taxonomy (NCBI): domain Eukaryota; kingdom Viridiplantae; phylum Streptophyta; class Bryopsida; order Funariales; family Funariaceae; genus Physcomitrellopsis; species Physcomitrellopsis africana. The sequence continues at coordinate 62,465 of JAWRVF010000445.1, read as the reverse complement.
TCATCCATATAAGAAAAATATGATTGAATTTTAATCAAGTCCTAATCCTAATCAATAAGTTTTAATAAGCTCTAACTCTTAATTTGACTGTCTACTTGATGTGAAATTTTGCACATAAATGTCACTATAAGTCTTCTACATATTTAAAAAAATTCAGTCCAATCAAATTTATAAATTGTAGAAAATCATCCAAAATCCGCATTGATGTCACTCAATTGCCAACTTGAAAGTTGATGTAGATGCTCCAGTAGCTATTTTTCCTTCTTCAACCATTAACTCTAATTTAAAATTGATATATAGCTTTATCTTCAAGTCTTCTAATACCATGCCAAATTTCACCTTATTTTAGCTAATAGATCTCTAGATATTATAAAAACCCTAAACAACCCTAAACTGCCAACTTCTGGTACCTTCTCGTACTAAAGTTTTAATACCTCTCAATTGCACTATTAGATTATTACGAATTTTTATACAATCTTAGCACATTCAATCATCCGCATATTATCAAACTTTCAACTATAGATGTTACACCAATTGTACAAAATAGCGAAGAGTGATAGCCCTAACTTTATTGCATAAAATTTTAATCACTAATATACACCTTGACTTTAGACAATAATTGCAAAGTTTTCCAAAATCCTACAGAAATAAGTCTTATATCTTTAGAATTAACTTAAAGATAGCTTTCAAATTCTAGTTGCTAATCTCCAAATGATTCCATATTTTGCCTTGGATGCCTATTTTTGTGGCTAGAGGTCTGATTTCGACCTTGTCTTGTATACAATAGACCCTTGGGTATCAATCCAACTTATCCTAAGGATTTTTAAGCTTGACCCTATCTTCAACTTAATCCTAGTATCAATTATACTATTTATTTATCTCTTTTATTCTATTTTTATCAATTTATGGCTTTTTAAAAATAATAAAAGGATTTCTATAATCTAAAAGGAAAAATAAATAATTAATTTTAATCTATTAGCTATTAAGATAAGAAAATAATCTAAAAGGCTTTCATAAAATCTTTCTTAAATATCTTCAATTCCTATTGAACCAATATAATTGAATATTAAGTAGAGATTATTCTTATTTATATATTTCACTATATAAACGTGTTATAATACAACATCTACTTTCTCTGAACCTGCACATCCTCTGGTATATGTCAAATAAACTATATGTTATAGTTGGCATCACACCATCTCTTCATTTTTTGTATCAAGTTCTTCATCATCATATTCATTATTTATTTCAATATAATTATCTTCTTCAAAATCATTGATATCTTCAGCATGATCTTCTACATTGATTTTTCTATCTTGTCTTTTAAAAATTTGCACTTGCTTCTCAACAATAAGTATTTTCAACCTTGTACCATTCAACTCTTTTAATGAATATGTAACATCATCATGGAATATTATCACTATATATGATAATGTGTGGCATGAACTTTTATTTGAGAATACATTGGATACCTAGTTATGGAGAATTTATTTAAAAATTATTGGCAAGAGTCTAGAAAGGGATTTGTCTTTAATAAAAAAGAAAAATAACACAATTATATTACAAAAGATGATTTTTATTGATAAATCTTTCTGTATTTAAGAAGATTTGTACAAAAAGGTTCAAATTGCCACAAAATCTTTCAAAATCTTATTCATCCGCAAGGACTTATTTCTCCCTGACTTTTAGAGTCCAATAACTCTTAATCCAACTATTTAGTTTCTAAAAACTTTTCTTCAAAGTATAGATAATCCTCTTAAATTTTATCACAAAAAAGAATCAACCATAGATTCATTTCCAATCATCCAATATCTCAAAAATTCTAGCACATGCTTAAAACCCTAACTTAGAAACACCTAAGTACTATTTTCCTCATATCTCACAAACCCAAAGTTGTAATGCTACAAAAATTATATACATAGTCTTGTGACAACAACACATACACTTTTAAAAATTTTGAGCCAAAAATCTATCAAATTGCCTAAGATATAGCTCAAAATATAACCATTAGTTAGGTAGGATTACTTATTGCCCTTAGCTTACAAGCACTCACTTCAACTCCCAATATCTCCTTCATCCTAGCCTGGATTTCATCAAGCCATTGTCATACTGTATTTACGTGCAGTGTGTAAAAATATTATATATTTTGTATTTATTGTTATTACATATGTGAATGCTAGAGGTTATTTTAAAAGATATTATAAAGAGAGGATTTATTTTAGCCACTTAATTAGTAAATTAAGATGGCTATTTGTTTTGGTTCCTACCTTACTTATATCCTAGAATAGATTCTTTTATAATTAGAAGAAAGGTAAAGGTTGTTTTACCTTTTTTGTTGATTTTGAGGTAGCATGGACCTTGTGAGGGATAAGAAAGAAGAGTATGGGGTGAATAGGGCCTGACCAATAGGATTTGGCTATCCATGTGGGCGTGTCATAGGCTGATGTGGAAGAAAAGGGGAGAAGACTCTTCTTGTTGGGAAGAAGGGTAGTAGTTTTTAAGCACTAAACTTTGGAAAGGGATAGCTCAAAGGATATAGAAGAATTTATAATGAAATTTGAAGAATAAGTTTTTTGAGTTGTGAGGATTCTAGAACCTACTCACTTGCTTATATTGGAGTTGTGAACAAAAAGTTATACTTGTTTTAGTGGAATGAGGTCTGCTGCTATCAAAAAGTGGCGGTAGAAACTTCGAGCTGCCACTGCAAGTTTGATTTCAATTTTTTCTTTGTGAAATCTGTAGAAAGTGTGATAAATTGTACTAGCTTTCTATCAAGCTATCTTTTGTAGCATTTGGATTTTGAGAGAGAAAGTTGTGAGCTTGAGAGTGGGAAAGGGTCTGCTGCCATCCGATGAAGAGAGGTAATAACTTTGTTCAACCACCCAAGTCTGACAGTGTCTTTAATCTTTTTGATTTTTTAGGTGCTTATAGTAGCTTATATAAGCTTTCTACAAAAATAAAAATCAATGCATTTGAAGCTTCTATGAAAGATTTATGAGCCATGAAGTGTCAAGAGGACAAATTATCACTAGGATTTGAGGAGTAGATTTGACTAGCTATAAAATCTGAGTTTTGAGAGGTATACATGCGAAATTTTAAAAAAAGTTAGATGATGGAATGAACTTTCTAAAAAGCTATTGTATGTCCAATTTGAAAAAGAGAAGCAACCACAACAAAGGCTGAAGTGAAGAAGAGCTTTGCTGCCTTTGTATTTGCTGGGAATTTTTAGTGTCTATTTCATTTAGCCATAACTTTTAAACGGTAAGTCATCTATTTGTGAAATTTTGATATGTTTTATAATAAGTTATTAACTTTCCATAGGCTATAAGTAAGCATGATTTGACTTTTGGATGAATTTTTAGTGATATATTTAGTTTTAGCTTGTTGTATAACTTGTATTCCTCATATGCAGTTGTATTTTGAGGTATACTTGAATACATACATACTTTGCTTATACCTTTTATATAAGTATATATACTTGTATTTATATCAAGTATTTATATAAGTATTTTATAAGTATTATATATTATATTTGTACAAATGTTATATCAAGGATTATACTTTATTTTTATATAAGTATTTATATAAAGATTATATTCTATTTTTATATAAGGATTATATTCTATTTTTATATAAGAATTATACTCTATTTTTATATAAGGATTATATTCTAATATTATACAAATATAGAAGATATTTACACGGCTTCCTCTCATGTCCCCTGCTAGTTCTAGTAGCAGCTAAAATCCCAATGTTTTCCTAAAGTGAATTCTTTCTACCCGACACCATATGTAAAAAATGTAGCCAAAAAAATTTTCTTTCCAACCCTAGTCACCAATCCTCTATTGTTCTTTGAATGCACAGATTATTTCCAAAAGAATGATATTAGATACAATTTCAACACCTTAACTTTGAGCGCCTATATCTCTATCATAAAAAGTCCAAATCATACAAGATTTGTGCCAAAACCATATTCAAAAATCCAAACTTGCTAACCCTAGCCTCTAATGTTTGACTCCTTTTGAAAAGTAAAACCTAATCCCTAATAAATCCTCGGGTAGCATCCTTGAAGCCCATTGGGCATGATTTTTGATCAATAGGAATAGAGACTTCTATCATCCATTTCCATTTATCCACATAGATGGCCTAACTACTTCTTTTTACACTAAAAATCCCTTTTTTTATCCTTTTTTTTATAATATTTATATAATATGTGTTCTAAATATCAAATAAAAGAAGTAAATAAGATCTTAAGGATTACCAATGTCTAACAAAGGTGACTTAAGATATATAAAAGTTATTATTAATATAAATCAATTTCAAAGTTACTATCAAAAAAAAAAAAAGATTATATAAACCTCATTAATAGCCCTATTAAATGGATTCCTTTTAAATTAATAACCTAATTACATCTTGTAACTAATAAAACCTATTGATATGGTTCCTACTTAGTTGTGTGATAAATTATATACTAAACATATATGTATAATTTTTTCACATAGTAACTAAATTACAACACAACAACAGTCTAAACCAATGTTTTAAAAACTTTTGTAAATTATTATGCTGGTTATCCAAACTATTATTATAAATAAGTATTCAATCATCTTTTTCAATTGCTTTAGGCCTCAATCAATGTTATTTATCAAATCAAGTCTTATTTTTTAGCCTTACTTGTTGTAATCTTTTTAATGCTAGTTCTACATCTTTTAATCTTTGTTCAAATTATCTAATTCTAATAGCCAACAATTCTTTTCTTGATAACCCATCTTCTTAAGGTAATATGTTCAAAATTGATACATGTTCTTAAACTGGCATAAAAGGTTTTTGACTTGTCATGAGTTCAACTGACATATATCCCATCACTAAACTACGTGTTGTTTGATCAGTCCATAATGCATAAGATAGAAATTGAGGCCATTCCTTCACTCTTCTATTACAAATTTTAACCAAGGCTTTTATAATTGGTGGATATCTACATTCACTCTTTGTATTCTCTTCTAGATTATAAGAAATAATTAATGATAATTTAATTTCATATCTCTTAAAAAATTCACGAGCTTCATGTACAATCAATTTTCTATGATCTACAATGATCTTTTTTACACACATATAGTGACAAATAACATACTTAAGTAAAAATCTGTAAATTCTTTCTATAGAATTTGTCCTTAATATCCTACTTTCTACTTGGTTTGATAAATCTTTATGAGCCAAAACTAAATATCTTATTTGCTATAGTTCTATTAACATAATAATCAAATTCACAATCCATTTAAAATGAATAGTCAAAGGATATGTTAGATGTAGACCATCTGAATGTCGTATATTTGAATACATTTGATAAATTACACAAGATTTTATAAATAAAGCTACATCCTAATACATATTCTTCCACCAATATCATTCCTTCAATTTAGCAAAAATAGCCCAAATTCCTCTATGTCTTGCCCATAGACTATCATGAAATTCTTTGAGTAATTTTTGTTCATCTTCATTGGTACCTACTACTCATTATGGCATTCCAATGTTTAATTTTGGTCTCTTCTATAGAAATTCTCCTTGTAATATGAACTTATATACTTTTTTTTTGACATGTTTAAATTTTTCAACTAACCAATTAGTATGCTTGGTTAATATGCTCAAATAATATCCAATATCCAATAACTCTCTTTTATAATTTTTTTCATGAAATGACTTATCTTCTTTGTTTAATTGTGAAATTGAATAAAATTTTGTATCCACATCATTAATATCCCTAATCATTTTATTTTTTCTATTATATTTTGCTCAAGATAATATATTTACTACTAGATTGTCTTTTCTTGCAATATGCCTAAACTTTGGATTTAATGACTTGATATAAGCAATCCATCTGAATATTATAATATCTGGTGTTGTATAATTAATAATCCTTCCAACTAAAGGCAAAAAATATATTTCAATCACCACTATTATCCCAATTAAATAATCTTTTTCAGCTTTCATAACTGAAACAAGTTCCCATAATTTCTTTTTCACCTTTGAATATGCATGTTGGTAAGTACTTAAAACCTTAGTTCTACATTGAATTACAAATTTGTGTCTATTTGAATCATCTTGATTTACAATCCATCCAATGGCAATTGGATTAGTATCCACTATAAGAATCACTGGTCTTTTATACTTGTAATCAATTTTTTTTAACATTGGAAGTGATATCAATAAATCCTTCAATCTTTGCATTGCTTTAGTATAGTTTTTTTCTATTTAAATCAATAATCCTTGCATAATAATTCATACAATAGATTTGCTATATGAGCATAGTGAGGAATCTAAATATGATAGAAAACATATACACTTAAAAACCTTCACACCTGTGTTAAAGAATTGTAATCTTATTTCATTCTCTCAATTGCATCAACCTTAGTTAGATCTGATTTCCTTCTGTAAAATCCACATAAATGTCCAATAATTATAACTTCTTATATTCCAAATATAAATTTTACATCCAATAATGTAAGATGAATTTTTTCAAGCCAAGTCAATATCTTTTCACAATCTTATACATGATCAATAATATACTTGTGACATCCCTTTTTATCTAAAATTTCATCCTTATCCTCTTCTTTCCACCCTTTTATAGGAACATCATCTAAAAAAGGTATAATCTTCTCAAGAATAAAATCCCACAATACCTTTTTCATCTCATTCATCATATGTGCAATTGAGTTAATAACACTTTGAAGAAGAATACACATTCAAACTAACCTAAGTGGTGTTTTCATCATTTTTATGTTTCTACTTTCTATTGCAAGTTGAAATTGGTCATAGCCTGAATGCAAATCACCTATTAAGTAAATTGCCCTTCTTGCAAATGCTTCAACAAATTCATCTATTATTGATCTAATTCTTGTATTCTTAATAGTCATTACATTTATTGCTTGCTTACCTTGAATAAATTATAATGATCCATTTTCTTTAAGCACCATAAACCATTGACTAGAATATAGTACAAAAGAGGGCTCCAAAATCTTCATCTTTATCTTTTCTTTCAATAATTCTATTAAATTTGGCAAATGTGCCTTTGGTATTGAAATTAGTCTCAAATTCTAAGGTATATGTGGTATAATAAAAATAACCATTGAGATTACAACATTTGGATCCACACCTAATTTCATGAGATTCAAAGACAAATGATTTATCTTGTTTTGCTAGCATTTTTTTCAAGTACATATATTTCTCTAACAATAAAAAATCATCAAAATCAACCTTTAATTCTTCAAAAGTCTCTTTAGTGAACTTATGTTCAATATTCTTTGGATCCCTTAAGTTCTTTTTTCTTGATGTTTTTTTCATCTGTTCTTTAGAATCTTCTAACAAAGATTTAATAATAGGATTCACTTTCTTATCTACTATCTTATATTTTATTTCAATTATAATCTCTGGTGCTTGAAAAGATTCAAATATAGAATAGATATTTCTTAAATGAATTTGTACAATCTTATCATCATCTTCTAATTCAATTGATGCAATCAATTCTAAAAAATCTTTCAATCTATTTTCTTCATAAATATCATATATCCTTTCATCATCCTCTAATGTCTCCAATTCACATAATTCTTTTTTATTATTATATAGTCTTTTTTTTTTCTTTTTTTCTTTTTTTTAAATTTATAATATTCTTATACATAGTACTTCTATTTTCAAAAATACCAATAAAACTTGTATTAAAGGTACCTACATCTTGTGAAAGTATCTTCTCTTATGTACCTCTATAATCTTACTTTATAGTGGTACTCCTCAAAAATCCTCAAATTCTTCAATAATCCTTAGCAATGGATTCTCTCTCAATTTGTCTCAATTTTGTTCATGATTTGAAGACACAATCAAAAACTGTACTGCCCTTCTTCCATCCTTACTACAAATTTGTGTATAAGTTACAACATCATTAAGCATCTTTGGTTCTATCCGAGTTGTAATAATACATAATTTTTCTAAAATAAGAAGATAAGATGTTACATCTCGAACAAAGAAATTTTGCTCCATTGCAACATCGCCAATCCAAATTTTCACATTTGGGCAAGCACCATACAATTCATCTTGTGTATTATTAATTGTCCATATTATCCACCCATACTCTATATCAATTGGTCACTTTTGCTTTATATAAAAATCCTTAGGCATAAGATATATTTCTAAACTGTAGTGAATCAAAGTGACAATTGGTTCATCTATATCTCCAATCTTCACTAACACCTCTGTAATTGCTCTAGTTCAATGCTTTTGAATATAATGACTTAAAATCTCTTTCTCTTTATCACTTTGATCATCAAAACATTCTTTGATTATGACTCCTTCTTTCACTTGTTGATTCTTTACAACAATTATCTTCTTTATCTTCACATACACATGCATCAATAGTATGATTTAATCTAGCTTCATCCATTAATTGCGTCTTTTGCTTAATATTATTAATAATATGATCAAGATTTTTTTTTTTTTTTTTTTTTTTTTTTTTTTTTTTTTATAATATCCAAAATCTCTTTCAATGTAAATTCAACTTTAATATTGAGCACACAGTGTCGTATTACATGTTGTCCTATTTGAGAATATGTTGGGCACTTAGCTATGGAAGGTGAAATTGCAGTTCACATATATTTAAGAATCCTTAAGAAGTTTTATCCATATATGAAGAATATGATTTAAATAACAATATGAAAACATTTAAGTTAATACAAAGTGCTTAAAAACATTCTTCCTGATAACTTCATTCATATACAAACCACAATTATTTTATTACTTATCATAATCAAGCAACTAGGATTTTTCTTGCAAGTCTTAATTTTAATTAGTGAAATTCAATAAGCTATAAATCTTAATTTAATCAGTATCTTGATGTGAAATTTTGCACACAAATGTAAATATAAGTCTTCTATATGCTTAGAAAGTTTGAGCTCAATCCAACTTATAAATTATTGAAAATTCACCAAAATATGCACTAATATCACTTGGCCGCCAACTTAGAAGTTAATATAGATATTCCAACAAGAATTTTTCCTTCTTCAACTATAACTTGCAACTTCCACTATTGCAATTCTATTTATTGCAAAATAATCTCTAACTAGTGATTTTATTCTTTCCTTATCAAAATTAATTTGGAAAAAATCACCAATATCTTTTAATGCCTCTTTTCTATCTTTTCAAAAAATAATGCTTTATTGCACTATTTCATTGAATTCACTGCAATCTTTTTGAGAATAAAAATCATAATTACATCAAATATATCTTTGTATATATTCTTATTTAAAAATAGCCTTTAAACTTATTATAGAAGTTTTTTCTTTAAGCCTTATAAATTTGATTTGAAGATTGTGTATCTCACATATAATTTCTTCAATTTCCACATCTTCTTTCTTTGGTGTAGTCATTGAAGGTTGGACAATAGATAATAATGATTATAAAGTAGGCACTTGAATTTTAGATATTTGCACAACTCTTTAAATATCAATCTTATCCTTTCTCTTTTATCTTTTTGCAAGCAATTCTACTGCATCTTCAAATTCTTTTTACTTTGTTGTCAATCCTTCATCTTCTTCCTTATTCTCAAGAAGAATTTCTAACTTCTTATGTAATTTTCTAGTAGCTGATTAAAAAAATAATTCAACCTTATTTGATCCCAATATTATCTTTTCCACCTTGAATAATCAAAACAACTGCCTCTCAAACTCCTTTAATAATTTGGTAGCTTATAATTTTTTTATTAGACAATTCAATCTATTCCAAAAATGATTTTTTAGTGACTTGATCAAAGTCTTTTAAGAAATATTCATCTCTCAATGTGTGGAAGAATGTCTTCTAAGAACTTTCAAATTGTTTTATAATTAATTTCACATGTTTTTTTTTTTTTTATCTTTGACATCGTGGCAAGCTCAAATAATAAAATTATATCTTTTTCAAAAATTTGATTTAATTCTATTTTTTTATATATAACATCTCAAATATTTAAAAATATCTCTTCTATTAAACTTGTCAATATTGTTGACCATTGCTTGTAATGTTTTGAATGCCTAAGCCTTTTTGTAATCATTGCCTTATTATTGTTGCATAAATAATATAAATGCTTGAAACATATTTGTAGTATTTGGATCTGAATACATACCTTATCTAATAGAAAAAAAACTACTTGAAGTTCTACTTGAAGATCCACTTGAAGTGCATCCAAAGTTCCATTAAAAATTCCAATTTCAACCTTTTTGCCTTCTTGTGACATCAATTCCAAATAATCACAAATAAAATACAACACCTTTCAATCCAAACTTTCACATCTGATTCACCACTTATGTTATATTATTGTTATCTTATTTGAGAATTTACTAGGCATTTGGCTATGGAGGATAAAGTTGTGGCTTACAAATATATAAGAATCTTATTAGATTTCACCCATATAAGAAGAATATGATTGAATTTTGATCAAGTCCAAAACCTAGTCAATAAGTTTCAATAAGCTATAACTCTTAATTTGATCATCTACTTGATGTGAAATTTTGCATACAAATGCCACTATAAGTCTTTTATATGCTTAGAAAAATTCAATCCAATTCAACTTATAAATTGTAAAAAATCATCCAAAATCCGCATTGATGTCACTCAACTACCAACTTGAAAGTTGATGTAGATACTCCAATAGTAATTTTTCTTTCTTCAACTATTAATTCTAGTTCAAAATCAATATATAGCTTTATCTTTAAGTCTTCTAATACTATGCCAAATTTCACCTTGTTTTAATTGATAGATCTTTAGATATTATAAAATCCCTAAACAACCCTAAACTGCCAACTTCTAATATCTTTTCGTATTAAAGATTCAATATCTTTCAATTATACTATTAGATTATTACAAATTTTTATGCAGTCCTAGCACATTCAATTATCCACACACTATTAAATTTTCAACTATAGATGTTACATCAATTGCACAAAATAGCTAAGAGTGACGGTCTTAACTTTATTACATAAAATTCTAATTATCAATATACACCTTGATTTTAGAAAATAATTATAAAATTTTTTAAAATCCTATAGAAATAAATCTTATATTTTTAAAATTAACTTGAAGGTAGCTCTCAAATTCTAATTGCTAATTTCCAAATAATTCCATATTTTGCTTTGGATGCTTGTTTTTGTAGCTAGAAGTTTGATTTTGACCCTGTTTTATACATGGTAGATACTCGGATATCAATCCAATTTATCCTAAGGATTTTTAAGCTTGATCCTATCTTCAACTTAACTCTAGTATCAACTATATTAATTATTTATTTTTTTTATCCTAAATTTATCAATTTATGACTTTTTAAAAGCAATAAAAGAATTTTTATGACCTAGTAGGAAAAATTAATAACTAACCTTTATCTATTAGCTATTAAGATAAGAAAATAATCTAAGAGGCTTTCATAAAACCTTTCTTAAGTATCTTCAATTCTTATTGAATTAATATAATTGAATATTGAGTAGAAAACATTCTTGTTTATATATTTCACCACATAAATGTTGTTGTGTTGTGATTCAGCTATCATATGAAAAAAATTTATATATATATATTTAATATAGAATTTATTATACAAATAAATGAAAGCCATAATAATTGATTTTATTGGTTATAAGATGTGATTAGGTCATTAGTTTAGAAAGAATCTATCTAAAAAGGTTATTATTGGGATTTATACAACCTTATTTTTATTTTAGTAGTGACTTTTGAAGTTGCTTTTATATTGATAATAACTTTTATATATCTTAAGTCACCTTTGTTAGACATTGGTGATCTTTAAGATCTTATTTATTTCTTTTATTTAGTGTTTAGAACATATATTATGTAAATCTTATTAAAAAAAAATGATTAGAAAGAGATTTGTAGTATGAAAGGGGATTGTTAGGCCATCTATGTAGATGAATGGAAATGGATGATAGAAGTCTCGATTCCTATAGGCCAAAAATCATACCCAATGGGCTTCAAGGAGGTTGCCCAAGGATTTATTAGGAATTAGGATTTATTTTTTGAAAGGAGTCAAACATCAAAGGCTAGGATCAGCAATTTTGGATTTTTGGATATGATTTTGGTGCAAATTTTGTGTAATTTGGACTTTTTATGAAGGAGATATAGGCGCTCAAAGTTAAGGTGTCAAAATTGTATCTACTGTCACTCTTTTAGGCATAACTCCCACATACATAAAGTAATAAAGGATCGGCAATTAGGTTAGAAAGAATTCTTTCTTGGCTATACTTTTTGTATATAGCTTGATGAAATCCAAGCTAGGATGAAGGAGCTATTGAGAGTTGAAATCAATACTTGTAAGCTAAGGGCAATATGTGACCCTGTTTAACTAGTACTCATGTTTTGAGCTGTATCTTAGGCAATTTGATAAATTTTTGGTTCAAAATTTTCAAGAGTATATATGTTCATATTACAAGATTATACATAAAAGTTTTATAGCATTAAGATTTTAGATTTGTGAGATATGAAGAAAATAGTGCTCAAGTATCTTTGAGCTAGGGTTTTAAGCATGTGCTAGGGTGTTTAAGATATCAGATGATTGGAAGTGAATTTATAGTTGATTTTTTTTTGTGGTGAAACTTAAGAGTATTACATACACTTTAGATTTAATTTTTTAAAAATTAAATGGGTGGATCAAAAAGAATTGAATTCTAAAATTTAAAAAGAAATAAATCCTTCTAAATGAATAAGATTTTGAAGGGTTTTCGTGGCAATTTGAGCCTTTTTGTATAAACCTACTTAAATATAAAAGGATTTATCAATAAAAATTATTTTTTATATTATAATTATCTTATTTGTCTTTTTTTATTAAGGATGAATCACTTATTAGACTCTTGCTTATAAATTTCAAGTAAATTCTCCACAATCAGGTATCCAATATATTTATAGATAGAAATTCATGCCATATAACAACATGTTATAATAAAAAAATATAAATTAGATCTTTAGATTCTTATAGATATATCACATGGCTATTGAAACTTATTCCATAATTTTTTTTATTTTTAAAAAGCTATGTTAGAAGTAACTTACAACTTAAGGCTTAGGCCATAAATCTAGTAGTCTTTATAACTAGCATATTTAGAAATAAGAGTGAGGCTATTTTCAATCATATCAATGTCTTTCTTATAGTCCAATCTTAACTTAAGATTCTAAAATTTTATTATATTTGGCAACAACCATTCTAATTCTTTTCTATCTTATATCTATATCTTTTTTTTTTTACTTTATCTCTTCTTTAATGATACATGAGTGTATTATCTTTTGATTTTTTTTCTACGTTCTTATTTTTGAAAGCATACAAAAGATGGATTATCCATACCATGCTCAACTTTGATCACTCCTTCATCTGAAGCTTTATACAAATAATCTCATAGATATAATAAATCTAGCTATATTTAACTCATATGCTTTCAAAATCTAAATACTTAATATAGATGATCTAAAAATATATCTTCTTTTAAATCAATGACAGTTGTTATAATCTCATCCCACATTCAAAGATTATTCTAGTTACATTTTAATAATAACCAATAGTCTCTATATATATTACATAAGTCTTTTGATCATTATACCTATTCTTATTTTTTGCTTCAAAATCTTAAATTCAATACTTTTTTAGATATTATTTGCCATCAAATTCTTATTTGGTCAATGTTCGTTTTTGCCACATTGGTTCAACAACTTAAAACAATACCAACCCTGTTATAGTTATTCTTCTACTAAAACCACCTACATATAACTATATTATAGAAAAATAAAAATTCTATAATAAATTTATAAACAAAATTATCACCATATAAGTATCTAATTTGCTGTGCCAATCACATTCTATATTACTTCATTTGGAATCCAAATCACAACCAAAACATCTACTTCAATGCATTATTAGTACCTCAATCATATAATAGAAGAAGGTCCTAGAAGATTCTAAAAGATTCTTGATAGTTCCGAGAAGGCTCTAATAGGTCTTAATAAATTCCAAGAAGGTTTTGAAAGCTCTTAAAAGATTTTAAGAGATCTTAGATGGTTGTAGAAATTTCTTAGAAGCTTAGATATTTTAAGAAGTTGCTAAAGAAGGATCTTAGGCTTGTTTTACATAAAAAAAAACTCCTCAAGGAGCTTTTTTGCACCTAACATATATAAAAGTCAAGGCTAAGGGGATCCTTAGTCTCAACAATGCAATTGTAGTGGCTCAACTTGGATCTTTTGATCTTGTTCTTGTATCTTATTGTAGCTTCTTATTTGTGGTATAAAGTTATTATCTCATGTTTCAGTTCTTTGAACTTTTGGAATCTTATTTTATTTGAGTGGTATTTCTGTAATAATTTGTTAAGATTGATATTGCATATGAGCATCACTAATAGCTCTATTTATCAAAGATATAAGATTACAGAGCAATAGACTTGAATTAAAATAAGGTTTCAAGAAAAAATCAATAGGAACTTAAATTAATTGGATAAGTATATGAATAATAGTATAAAAAGGTGAGCTAGAAGCTCTAAGAGATGCGTTGTTAAGACTAAAGAATTCTTCAACCTTCGCTCCCATATATACTCTTATCTAAGGTACTTCTTGAGTGGCTTCTATCAAACTAAAAAGCTTCTGAAGCAGCTTCTACCAACTAGGAAGCTTCTCAAGCTCCTTCTACTAATTATGAAGCTTCTCAAGCTATTTTCATCAGCTAGGAAGCTTTTCAATTGACTTTCACTAACTCAGGAAGTTTTAAAATATTTTAGAAGATTCTATGAACCTCCAAAGTGTATGTCCCTAACATCACCTCCTTTTCTAACAACGAGTTTCAAGAAAAGTTTATACCTTTGAAAGTCTTTTTACATAAGTAAAAAATCAAGAATGTATTGTACAAATAAAGGTATATATTCTGTTCTCTGTTCTTGGACAATAAGCTCTAATGGTCCTCAAAAAAATCACCTATGGCCTTGAGCTAGTACCTCTATTATTGAAACATTCCATCCAAGGATCTAATCTTCATTATAGCCTTCAAAACATCCTCTAAAATAATATCTCAAGCTTAAAAAGATTCACCTTTCCAAGCTCAAGCAATATTATTAAAACTTGGATATTAGAATTGAAACTTATATGGTTGGATCTTGCTCCTAATGGCTCTAACCAAGGTCATATTTGGTGTTGAAATGTATTATCTTCACTTTATCTAATTGAAGGTTGTGAAAATTGCACGGGTTTGTTTGAAGCTTGCGTGACAAGTGAACCTTTTGAATCTTGTTCTCTCAATTCTTGAAGGTTTGATATAGTGATTGATTTGTTTCTAATATTCTATTCTATCTTAGAATAAATGACTATGTATTAATGAAGGCTTTAGTTTAACTCTCTTCTTTTTATGAGTATTCTTTGAATCCAATCTTCATTAAGAAATTATCATCAAATATATTTGGATTTGTGGAAATAGAACTGATGAAATTCATGTACCTTTTGAGGTGCATTGGCAAGATTTTTAACTGATTTTTATGTGTGCTCATTAATATCATAGCCTTGCTAATGAACAAGATATTTCAACTTTTTTTTTTACTGTGAATCAAGTATCTTTTCAACCTCATATTTTTTATGATCTTTAATTTTGATTCTAGGTAGTGATTGTTATATTCTTCCTAGAATATGTGATTTTCTATGAGATTCTAAAAGAGAGATATGAAAAATTGGATATATTTTTATAAAAGATGATAATTCTAAGCAATATGCTACTGGATTAGTTTGCTTTTGGATAGAAAATGGTCATAATCTCTGATAATCCAACTTATTGCATGGCCGCTTGGTCTTGATATTCCATCAAAGAAGCCATATCTTATCTTCAATATAAAACATAGGTGGTTGATTTTTGAATTTATCTATAGATGCTTTGTAAGCATCTTGAATTGCTTGCAATTGAAGCTTCAAAATTATTTGATATTGTGATAGATACTTTGCAAATCCTTCACTTGGTGGATTATTATTTATTGACATACTCCATAGATCAAGCTTTGGATGATATCCATAGTTAGATTAATATGATATTTGCTAAGTTAAGGTATGAATAATATTATTATTTATAAATTTTATTAATAGTAGATATGTGACATAATTATCTTATTGATACTTGATGCTGCATCATAAATATTGCTCCAAAATTTGGTTAACTTATTGTGTTTGGCTATTAGTTTAAGGATGGAAAGTCGAAGAAAGATTAATGTTTCAATAAGACATCTTCAAATCTTAGATATGAATTGGGATCCATAATTAGATACAATATCATTTGGTATGCTATGATATTAATATATATTATCATAAAAGAATCTTGTCATTTCTTCACTAGATGTAATTTTTTTACAAAGAATGAAATGAGCTATTTTTGTAAGTAGATCAACCACTACAAAGATGCTATCTAATGAATTAGATGGCAATAGATTTGTAATGAAATAAATTGAGATAGAAGACCATAATTGTCTTGGAACAAGTAAGGGTTGTAAAAGTTCATAAGGGCATGAAGTCCTTCACTGCTTTTCACATTTGAGGCTACCAAAAATCTAAGGAAATAAGTTTCAAGATCTTATTAAATCTAAAGTGACCCGTAGTTGGAAAATCATGGCAAGATTGAAGAACAAGCAATTGTGTTGATTCTTTTGAGATATATAAATATTCATCAAAATATAAAAGATCTTTTTTAAGCTTAAACTTATCAATATTTTTTTTCATGCGACGCTTGATATTAAGGGCCAAAGCATCATTAGTGGTTGCAGCACCTATCTTATTGAAGAAACTAAAATCAATAGATGCCAATGTAATAATGGCGCAAAAGTTAAATTACTCCGGCTTCAATAAAATTGCATATTATTAATCAAATGTTGCCTCTTTTGTCCTTAGTACAAGATATGATCTTCTTGATAAAGTATCAAATAATCCTTGTTTCTTCCTAGATCAATATGTGATAACAAAGTTAAATAAAAATAACAACATATTCCATCAAGTTTGGCAATGATTAAAAATCCAAGTTGATATAAAATATTCCAAGTTCTTGTGATCTGTATATACAATCATATGATGCATTGCTCCTTCAAGAAAATGATGCCATTCTTGAAAAGAATCCACAATAGCAAGAATCTTCTTATTGTAGATTTGATAATTGATTTTGGTAGTAGAGAATTTTTGAGAATAAAATATTACAAGATGGAGTTTATCATCTATATCCATTTGTGAAAGTATAGCCTTTAATACAAAATTTGAAGCATTAGTCTCCATGTAGAATATTTTTATAAAATTTGGATGTATCAAAATTGAGGTTGTAATAAACATTATCTTGAGGTCTTGAAATGCCTTTTCTATTTAAGGCTCTTATTTTAACTTGTCATTACATGTCAATTGAGTGAAAGGCATGGCAGCTTGAGAGTAATTTTTTATAAAGATCTAATAGAAATTAATAAATCTAAAAAAACATTGTATGTCTCTCACAATCCTTGGAATGGCCTATTATATAACCACCTCTACCTTCTTAGGATCCATCATCAAACCCTGAGTAAATATGGTGTATCCCAAAAATTCCATTTTAGATTGATGAAATACATATTTTTTTGGTTTGGCATATAAATTTGTATCTCATAATTTTTGTAATATCAACTTGATGTATCCCTTGTGTTTTTGCAAATTTTTTGAGTAGATCACAATGTCATGAATATAGATCATTACAAACTTGTTTAGGTGCTTTTGAAAGATGTCATTTATTAAATATTGAAAGATAGTGGTATCATGTTGTAATATGCTTATGTAATAAAAAATATAAATAAGAACAATTTCTATTTAATATTCAATTATCTTGATTCAATAGGAATTCAAGATACTTAAGAAAGATTTTATGAAAGCTTTTTAGATTATTTTCTTGTATTAATAGCTGTCATGGACATATTTTAAATTACCACTTTCTAGAATTTTTTATAGTCTTCTAGAACCTTTCATAGCTTTCTAGAACCTTTCACAGCTTTCTAGAATCTTCTAAAACCTTCTAAAATCTTCTTTAGTCTTTTAAAAATCTTCTATAGTCTTCAAGAATCCTCTAGAATCTTCTTCAATCTTTCAAAATCTCCCAAAGATTTTTTAGAATCTTCCAAAATCTTCTTTAGGCTTCTAGAATTTTTTAAGATATTCTTAGAAGGTCCAATAGGATATAGGCCTTTTAGTATAAATAAGAGGCAAGATCGAAGAGCACCTTAGTCTTGCCAACACAAGTCTTGGAGCAATCCAAAGTATTGTCTTGTTCTTGATATCAATCTAATCCTTTATTCTTAATCTAGTTCTTGTTCTTGTCCATCCAATTCTTTGTTTTTGAAATTATTTTGAAATCTTCTCTTTGTTTCTTTGCTAATCCGCTATCTTGCATCTTTGATAATTTATTAAGACTAACTTATATATTCATATCAAAGCTTTGATCTCTTGATAGAAAGTGGATTATCCCTCTTCAAGATATTATTTTCTTCTAGAGTAGTGCAAACTACCCTCCTCTAAATTGATATACTTACTTGTTTCAATTGATTTTTTTTCAAAAAGAGCGGATTACTTGTTTCTTAAGATATATTATTGCATTTTAGATGTTGCGGATTATCCTCCTCTAAATTAACTGTCTAGAAGCAATTTTTTTAGTATAAAAAATACTACACTAACAACTTATTGATTTTTTCTTTTTCAATATGAAAATAGATCACATTAATGGAGGTGCATCCTTACAAACAGAGAATAGAGTGGCAATTCTTGCAAATCTTTGAGTTTTGTTAGATATTATATGAGAAGAAATGGCATTCCTCTGCAACCTAAAAAAAAAACTACAAATGGAGCAAGTATCCAAAGAAACTAAGCAAGAGATTCATAATTTGTAACAAGAGATTATTTGATTGAGAGAAGCAAGCGGTAGATAAGCTATACACATAACTCCCTTAGAAGTTCTAAGAGTTGTCATAAAGGAGTCAAAAGCTAATATGCTTGATAAATTTGATGAAAAAAGATCCAACTTTTGAGAGTTTGTACAATAAGTATGACTTTACTTACGACTATATTCTTCTCATTATTTAGATGGATTCACTTAAGTTGCTTTTGTGGACACTTTTTTATCAAAAAATGCTCGATGATGATTTGTGCCACTATTGAAAAAGAATTCTCCCATCCTACATAATTTGGAGGCTTTTGTGGAAAGATTTACTGCTGCATTTGGAGACAGTGATTGAAAGTGGGTGATAAAAACAAAGATTCAAAATCTACAACAGGGACAATGTTCAACTGAAATTTATACTGTAGAATTTCAACAGCTTACTTGTGATCTTGATTGGAATGATAAGGCTTTTATGACTCAATTTCATTATGACCTAAAAGATGATGTAAAGAATTTATTGATTATAATATCAAGAGTTGAAAGTTTAGAGGAACTTATAGCTCAAGCCATTACTTGTGACAATTGCCTATTTGAGTTACGATAAGAGAAGTGATCAATTTTCAGCAATATCTATCAAAAAACGTCTATTATATCTTCTAGAGTATTAGAGAAGCCATTAACATATCCTAAACCTATACAGATTGATGCAATCCAATTCAAGCCATTGACACCAACAAAAAAGACTAAACGTTGACAAGAGAATTTATATCTATATTGTAGAAGATCCAATCACAAGGCAGCATACTATCTAAACAAGTCTAGAGAATTCAAGGCACGAGGTATAACATTTGAATTAGAAAGGTCAAAAAATGAAGACGTCCAATCACAATAGAGACCTTGTAATTGAACACCTTCAAATCTAAAGTATTAGAAAAAGGTCTCTTTCTACATCAGAACTTGACATCTTTTTTTATACTTCATGTATATATAAGAATCCTAAAACAAGAGATTTTTATTGAAGTCTTTTTAAATACTAGAGCCTCAGTATGTTTTATGGATAAGGATTTTGTAACCAAATATAATCTAGTACTTGTAAAAAGATCCATCATACACTTGTTGAAGTCATTGATAAACAAAATCTTGCATTATGAGATGTTATTAAAGAAATCCAACCATTGAAAGTAATACTAGGAGATCAAGTATCACAAATAGTTTTCAACATCATTCAATGTCCAACAAATCCTATTGTCATTGGACTCCCTTGATTTGAGCTACATAATCTTGATATTAATTAAAGTTTGCAAAAGAATTCTGTAAGATCCAAACATCAAAAGAAGAAACAAGATATTGCTCTATTTCTTAGAGCTAAAGTATTTATGCAGGTAGCCAAAAAAGAGGTTGTATTTGCATTGTATGCTATCCCAATGAAAGATCCAAGGGAGCAACTGAAGCAAAATATTCCCAGTCAATATCACGATTTTTAAGATATATTTGAAAAAAAAAAAAACAGACATATTATTAGAACACTATCCTTATGATTGTACAATTGAATTACAAGATGGAACTCAACTTTTATTTGGTCCAATTTATAATCTATCAAAAATAGAGCTTATAGGCTCGTGGAAATATATTGATAAAAATCTAGCCAAGAATTTTATTAGACATTCAAAATCACTTGCGGGAGCTCTTATCTTATTTGTAAAGAAAAAAGATGGTTTTTTATGTATATATATTGATTATTAAGGTTTGAATAAGGTAACCATAAAAAATTGCTATCCATTATCATTAATCTTAAGATTATTGCAATAATTAGGACAGGCAAAGATCTTTGCAAAGATTGATTTGAGAGGCGCCTACAACCTAATATCATGGACGCAAAATATAGATTGGAAGTCTAAACAAGAAGTTCAAGAAGAACTGGTAAGAACTAGATTAACTAGATGAGTACAAAAATAACACCAGAGAGGTGAGCTAGAGCTCTAAGAGATGTGTTGTCGAGACTGAAGAACTCTTTAGCCTCGGCTCCAATATATACTCATACCTAGGAAGCTTTTCAAGCAGCTTCCACCAACTAGGGAGCTTCTCAAGTAACTTCCACCAACTAGGAAGCTTTTCAAGCAGCTTCCACCAACTAGGAAGCTTCTCAAGCAACTTCTACTAATTAAGAAGATATTAGAAGGTTCTAAAAGGTTTTAGAGAATTTTAAGAACCTTCTAGAATATTCTAAAAGATTTTGATAAGTATGTCCTTGACATCACCTCCTCCTCTAGCTTTGAGGTCTCCGAGAAGCCATTTGAGATGTATACTCACAAACATAAAAAATCAAAGATTTAGTGCATAGTCTCTGCAATATGCTCCAGTTGTTGTTCACGAGGCAGATGATTCATAGGTCCTTGTAGCCATCGGTAATGACCAACACCTTCCACTTGAGACCATGCTTGAATTTCTGTGTCTTTATTGTAGAAGCAGCCTAAAAATATTGTTTTGCTACTACCTTCATGAGTTGGTTTAGCTTCAAAGACAATCACGAGTGATCTGCTACTTGGTATTTTTTGACGTCTTCTTGATTCTTCTAATTCTTCATCTTGAAGTCGACGTTGTAAGCTACTCGGTTGTGATGGCAATACTAGTGTAATATCCTCATTTCCACTAGCCATATCTAAATACACCTTGAGATTAGATATCTTGAAACTATAAAATACAACAATCTATATTATTATATGACCATTTGGTCTTCAAATTTTGTTGAAGTAGCCATATTTTATTTTCAATTTTGAAATTAGGTGCTTGATTCTAAAATTTATCCGTGGATACTTTGTAAGACTCTTGGACAATTTGCAATTGAAGCTTCAATGTGGTTTGAAACTCTGATAGCTGCTTTACCAATCCTTCAGCTACTAGATTGTTATTCGCTGATGGATTCAATAGATCAAGCTTCAGATAGTATCCATAGTTGAAAAAGAATGGTGTTTTTTGAGTCAATCTATGAAGGGTGTTGTAATATGCAAACTTGGCTAGCGGTAGATATGCAATCCAATCATCTTGCTGATAGTTGATGCTGCATCGTAAATATTGTTTCAAAACTTGATTCAGCTGTTCCATTGTTGTGATGTAATATGATTATTAGGTGAAAGAGTGTGAAAATAGTATATTATAAAAGATCTTAGTTCAAAATATTGTAGCAAATTATCTTAGAAAAATAGATAATAGTAAAAAGGGAGTAAAACTAATGCGTGTTAATGCTGCCCTTTTTACAAATGAGCTTCTATTTACTTTGTAGGGCCATAAGTAAGGCAAAAAGAAGTAGATTGGAAAATAAAATGATATAGGCATATATAAGAAAGAATTAAGAATAGGTTTCAGAAAAATTTACTACAAAATTCTCAAAAATAGATACCCAAAAAGGACCGATTATGAGCTGGGATTAAAATCAAATCCTGAGACACAAAACCACAAGCTTTTGGTGGATCCGGGCATATCTTCTCAAATCAAAGTTAAAGATTAGAAAGTGGACTAGAGAGAGTTGGCATACACATTATTTTTGAGTGATTTGAAGATATATAGACTTTATAAGAGCTTTGCAAAGTCAGGGTTGTTTTGGGCGACTTTGGATTTTGTGAAATAAAATAGGGTTTATACTTTGGACAATTATAAAAGTTTTGTAGCAGATTCACAACTGAAAATTTGTAGATTTTTGGATATTGTTATTGTTAATGTGTGCTATAAATTTTAGCTGAATCTAATAGTTTAATTGTACGTAATTGAGATTTAAGTGGGATAAGGTCTCGGAAATTAAGTTTTGAGGGTCAGCTAGGGTTTTTGAAATCTTGAGCAATTTGCCAATTGAATTGGAGTGAAATTTGTATATATGGATAGTAGACTTGTTTTCTTACACATATGAGAGATTTTAGATTGATTGAATGGTGAAGAAGAGAGAAATTAGCACTAGAAAATCAGCATCAAGGTTGGAGAAGGAGGCCGGCCAACACCCGAGGAGTTTTAAGGGTTTTTCTTCCATTTGGTAAAGTTTAATTTTTCTTCAAATTTGTTGTATTTGTTGTCAACTTAGTTATTAAAGGGTGTATAAATTTTCAATCAAGATCAATAGTTAATTTGATAGTTATTAAGGTTCTTAACCTGCCTTAAGAATTGCTTAAGACTTGATTAGGATTTCATTAGGATTAGGGTTTGATTTATGATTTGGATTTAGGATTTAATATTTGATTAGGATTTGACCAGGATTTGAATAGGATTTGATTTAGGGTTTGAATAAGGTTTGACTAGGGTTTGACCAAGATTTGATTAGGATTTGACTTAGGATTTGATCAAGGTTTTGACTTAGGATTTGAATAAGATTTAACTAGGATTTGACTTAAGATTTGATCAAGATTTTGACTTAGGATTTGAATAGGATTTGACTTAGGATTTGTTTAAGATTTGACTAGGGTTTGATTTAGGATTTGACCAAGATTTGAATAAGATTTGACTAAGATTTGACTTAGAATTTGACTAAGGTTTGATCAAGGTTTGACTAGGATTTGACTTAGGATTTGATTAAGATTTGACTTAGGATTTTAAGATTTCTATTTTTAGTATTTTCTAAAATTATTATTTATATATTATTTTTTTTTATGAATAATGTATGATCCATTTATTCTTCTTTTGTAATTTCTTTAAGATTAGATCAAGTTTGATTAATATTGTTAAGACTTAATAGAAGCTGTTAAGATCTTGTTGTTGCGTATTTCTTTTTTATCTTCCACAGCCGGGTGCCCGGAGCATTCTCAAGTAAGACTGCACGTATTACGACATAATTTGATGAACGCGACATGAAAACTTGAAGATTATTAGGATTTTTTTTGATTTATTTGACTTATGGAGAAAGAAGGCAAGAGGATTGATTTTGAAGCTTTTTGAAGCTTTGAGCTTTGGAAATTATCTTAGGAAACAAAAATGGCATTTGGATTATCAAGGAGTATCATATTTTCAAACAAGATAACATGTAATACAACATAATTTGGTGAATTTGAGGTGAAAGCTTAAGATGGAAGATTATTGGGATTTTTTATTTTTTATTTGACTTATGGAGAAAGAAGGCAAGAAGGTTGATTTTGAAGCTTTTTGAAGCTTTGAATTTTGGATAATATCTTAGAAAATAAAAATAGCATTTGGATTATCAAAAAATATCATATTCCCAAATAAGACAACATATAATATAATATAATTTGGTGAATTTGACATGAAAGCTTGAAGTGGAAGATTATTGGGATTTTTTTTTATTTTTTTATTTATTTGACTTATGGAGAAAGAAGGCAAGAGGATTGATTTTAAACCTTTTTGAAGCTTTGAGCTTTGAAAAATATGTTAGAGAACAAAAAAGGCATTTGGATTGTCACGGAGTATTATAAGGCTTTATAGACATCTTAGAGCATTTTGAAGTATCATAAATTATTTATTAGAGCATTTAAAGGGATATTTTTGAACATCGTAGAACACAATGGAAGATGTTTTGGATAGGTTGAATATTTTGGATGGGCCAAATATTAATGAGTTTTTTTAAGGCTTTTTGTATATTCAAGGAAGAGCAATAAAAGATGCAAGCAATTGAAAGGGATATCACAAAGGCATTGTAAAGAATCATCAACAAATTTAGGAGGTTTGAAAGATGCAATATCACTAAGTTTTTACAAATTTATACATGTGAGATGGAGACATGCCAAATTCCTGAGGCAAAGATGATTTCAAGCTTCTATTTGGCTATTGAACCTAGGATTCATAAAAAAGTGAAAAGATTACTTGAAGGAGGTGTGGAAACATGGTCAAAATTTCAAGAACTTTTGAAAGAAGAATTTAATGAGGATAGGATTACCAAGCAAAAGTTTTTAGATTGGATATATTTACAACCAGGCATGTATATGGATCTTTATAAATTCTTCAAAGAATTTGAAAAGAGGTTTTATCAACTCTCATCCTCAGAGAAACAGTCATTGGATGTTCTAAAGGTAGACTTGTTTTTACATGGTCTTAATGATACCTTGGGAGACAAGCTTTTCATACTTCTTGCACATGAGTCTACGGAGAATGATTGTATCAATGATTGGGAGGAGTTGAAAAAAGCAGTGATTGTTTTAGCAAAGCAACAAAGAGCACAAGCTAAAAGAGTTGCAGTATGGCCTAAGAAATCTTCTACTTTGGCTTCTATATCATCTTTATCAATGCAAGGGATTAATCTTGAAAAAAGAAAAATAGAAGAGCAACTAAAGGACTTCAAAAGAGGAGCTAATTTTTTATTAATGAAAGAAATTGGATCTTATATTGAGAGTGGTGAAGGAGAAAATAAAGACTCTATTCAAACTATTATTATAGAAGGTCAAAGTATCCAAAAATTTGAAGGCAATATAGAGCTCAATATTAATGATAATAGGGATGAAAGCTATGACTATTCTACATTGAATATGTTTATGCAAGTTGATGATGGCAATTTGGATGGAACATCTTTTAATGATAAAAAAATATTTTCTACATTTGAAGAAGGCGAGGAGATTTTGCCTAATATTTTGGATTATGTTGAAGAATTAAAAGTTGAACCTTTACATGAAATGGATTATGGATCTATTCAAGGTTATAATCATAAAGATTGTATGAATTTGCAATATTATGATGTAAGCAATGGTGGAATTATGCACAAATATGATGATGAAAGTCAAATTGCATATGGCAATGAGACCACATATGGATTGGATGAAAGAAGTTTTGAATATTCACAAGATCATTATGGAGGGGATTATGAAATTATACAAGGTTATGATACTAAATGTGGTAGTGAAACCACAAAGGATTATGGTGAAAGTTGTGAGATTTTTCAAGAACATGAGGTTTTATAAGGCCATGAAATTTCTCAATGTTATGAAGCAATACAATACTTTGAGATAACACAAGGTTATGATGTTTCACAAGGATGTATTCAAGAAGAAATGAAGGACATTTTACAAGGATATATTCAAGAAGAAATGATAGATGTTTCACAAAATTATGTGGCAAAAGAAGATTATAGAATCACAAGTAAAGATACTAAGTCAATGGCTTTAATCAAGTCAATTGTGAGTACTAATCTTTTAAACTAAGGTTAAGGTTACATAGATAATGCACATATATTAGGAGCGCAATTGGATTTTGATAAGAAAAAGATTCATCATGAAGTATGGGATTCAAGGGTTGAAAATCTAAAAATCTTCAAATATAAAGGCTTAGACAATGGATTTAAAGATTATAGGGACATCTTAAATGGAGGTTGGAATCAAAAGAATAAGACAAAAGATACAAGCAAGATGTATGTGGCTATATGGATGAGGTTTCAATTAAGTCTTCTTATTTCAAAATTTGTACTTCACAAATAGTTTGGTTATATGCAAAAGAAGATATTTTCAACCTACTTGGACATGAGGAATAAATGGAAACATTGGCATTGATAAAAGAGATAATTGACTATAGAATATTGGCGCATATAGGAAGATGGACATTAGACTTGTATTAACAACCGCATATAATCCAGAAGGGAGATAGCTTCTTATTTATTAGAAGAGATGAGGCCATTGTTACCTTATTATGGGATGGATATATTTTATTCAAAAATACAAATAATTTTGGAAGAATAGGAAAAAAAAAAGTCAAAACTATAGAATATGTGTTGAAGAAATCTGGAGTGCTTGATGAAGATGAATTCATATTGGAAATGTTTGAAAAAAATGGCTTTGGCGATACCATAGGTGAATTATAATTATTATTTGATTTAGGTTTTGAAAGTGATGATAAGGTAATAAATGTATAATCTAAAAAAATTTATGATGAAGTGAAAGAATATATTAATAGATATAACACAAAAGTGGAAACTAAATATAAGACTATTGCCAAGAAAGTTAAACAATTGGCATTGCCACTACCATTGGATTGTGAGAAAAGAGTTGAAAGGGCCTACATGCAATTGAATTTAAGAGATCCAAGGACATTGAGGTAGCTATAAAGAAGTTGAAAGAAGTAAGAGAGAAAAACAAGGAGAGGTTTGACAAACAGCATCAATTACATCCAAAATCAATTCAAAATGGTGATTGGATATTGGTTTATGATAGTAGTTTGGACAACCAACATAACACAGTATAGAAATTTGCAAGGAGATGGTTTGGGCCTTATGTTGTCAAATAAGTATATGATAATGGAACATATTTGTTACGAGAACTTGATGGTACAGAATTGAAAATATCTATAGCAAGAAAGCAAATTAAATTATAAAAAAAAAAAGAAAAAGAAAAAAAGAATTGAGATGGAAGAAGAAGAGCAAATTGAAGATTAAGAATTTGACCAAGATGAAGAACATTTTACATCAATACAATAACAAACTTGGCGCATGCCGGAGGATGCAGAGGTTCAGGGGGGGGTGGATATCATGATATAATGTGACTATTAGGTGAAAGAGTGTAGAAATAGTATATTATAGAAGATCTTAGTTCAAAATATTGTAGCAAATTATCTTAGAAAAATAGATAATAGTAAAAAGGAAGTAAAACTAATGCGTGTTAATATTGCCCTTTTTACAAATGAGCTTCTATTTACTTTGTAGGGCCATAAATAAGGCAAAAAGAAGTAAATTGGAAAATAAAATGATATAGGCATATATAAGAAAGAATTAAGAATAGGTTTCAGAAAAATTTACTACAAAATTCTCAAAAATAGATACCCAAAAAGGACCGATTATGAGCTGGGATTAAAATCAAACCCTAAGGCACAAAACCACAAGCTTTTGGCACATCCGGGGATATCTTCTCAAATCAAAATTAAGGATTAGAAAGTGGACTAGAGAGAGTTGGCATACACATTATTTTTGAGTGATTTGAAGATATATAGACTTTGTAAGAGCTTTGCAAAGTCAGGGTTGTTTTGGGCGACTTTGGATTTTGTGAAATAAAATAGGGTTTATACTTTGGACAATTACAAAAGTTTTGTAGCAGATTCATAGCTGAAAATTTGTAGATTTTTGGATATTGTTATTGTTAATGTGTGCTATAAATTTTAGCTGAATCTAATAGTTTAATTGTACGTAATTGAGGTTTAAGTGGGATAAGGTCTTGGAAATTAAGTTTTGAGGGTCAGCTAGGGTTTTTGAAATCTTGAGCAATTTGCCAATTGAATTGGAGTGAAATTTGTATATATGGATAGTAGACTTGTTTTCTTACACATATGAGAGATTTTAGATTGATTGAATGGTGAAGAAGAGAGAAATTAGCACTAGAAAATCAGCATCAAGGTTGGAGAAGGAGGCCGGCCAACACCCGAGGAGTTTTAAGGGTTTTTCTTCTATTTGGTAAAGTTCAATTTCCTTCAAATTTGTTGTGTTTGTTGTCAATTTAGTTATTAAGGAGTATATAAATTTTCAATCAAGATCAATAATTTATTTGATAGTTATTAAGGTTCTAAACTTACCTTAAGAATTGCTTAAGACTTGATTAGGATTTCATTAGGATTAGGGTTTGATTTAGGATTTGGATTTAGGATTTAGTATTTGATTAGGATTTGACCAGGATTTGAATAGGATTTGACTTAGGGTTTGAATAAGGTTTGACTAGGGTTTGACCAGGATTTGACAAGGATTTAACTTAAGATTTGATCAAGGTTTTGACTTAGGATTTGATCAAGGTTTTGACTTAGGATTTGAATAGGATTTGACTTAGGATTTGAATAAGATTTGATTAGGATTTGACTTAAGATTTGGCTAGGATTTGATCAAGGTTTGACTAGAATTTGACTTAGGATTTCACCAGGGTTTGACCAAGATTTGACTAGGATTTGATTTAAGATTTGATTAGGATTTGACTTAGGATTTTAAGATTTCTATATTTAATATTTTTAAAAAATATTATTTATATATTATTTTTTTTTATGAATAATATATGATCCATTTATTTTTCTTTTATAATTTCTTTAAGATTAGATCAAGTTTTATTAATATTGTTAAGGCTTAATAGAAGCTGTTAGGATCTTGTTGTTGCGTATTTCTTTTTTATCTTCTTTAGCCAGATGCTCGGAGAATTTTCAAGTAAGACTGCTTGTATTACAATACCGTTTGGCCGTTAGTTTGAGGATGGAATGCCGAAGAAAGCTTGATATCTACCTTCAATATCTTAAAAAGAGATCTCCAAAATTTTGATACAAATTGGATTCCTCGATATGACACGATATCAGCTGGTAGACCATGATATCGATATACATTATCAAGGAAGAGCCTTGTTGTATCTTTGCTTGACGATGTCTTCTTGCAAAGGATAAAATGTGCTATCTTTGTAAGCTAATCCACCACAACAAAGATGCTGTCAAATGAATTCGATGGCGGCAGGTCCGTAATAAAGTCCATGGAAATTAAAGACCATGGATGATGCGGAATAGGCAATGGCTGTAGAAGTCCATAAAAGTGATGCCGAGGGTTTTTGGATCTTGAACAAATGTCACAAGAGAGGACAAAATCTTTCACATCCTTCCACATTTGGAGCCACCAAAAATCTTGGAAAATGACTTCTAAGGTCTTATTGAATCCAAAATGTCCCGCAGCTAGAAAGTCATGACGAGATAGAAGGACTTAGAGTCATGCTAGTCCTTTTGGAATATACAGCTGTTCCTCAAAGTATAAAAGATTTCCTTTGACCTTGAACTTGTCATCATTGATACGCCGTTGTATTACATATTGTCTTGTTTGAGAATGCACCAGGCACTTGACTGTAGCAGGTAAAGTAATTTTTGCAAATAATCAAAAAACCCTAATAGGTTTTATCCATGTATGAGAAATATAACTCAAAATTCAATTCAAAAGTATTTAAAAATACTCCTCTTAGTAACATCAACCATACACATATCCCAATTACCTTGTTTATTTATAATTAAATAATTTTTATTTTTGTTTGTAAGTCCTAATTCTAATTAGTGAACTTTGACAAGCTATAACTTATCATTTGACCATCCACTTAGTGTGAAATTTAGCACACAAATGCTGGTATAAGCCTTCTACATGCTCAAAAAAATTGAGTCCAAGATAACTTACAAATTATAAGAAAATGCCCAAAAACCGCACTAATGACACTCGGCTGCCAAATTAAAAATTGAAGGAGAAACTTTAGTGGTGATTTTTCCTTCTTCTATTGTTAACTTCAGCTCAAACTTGATATATAGCTAAATCTCCAAGTCTTCTATCACCATGCCAAAATTTACATTGATCCAAGCAATAGATCTATAGTTATCACAAAAACCCTATCCAATCCTAAACTGCAAACTTCCGACATTTGTTTGTATCAAAGCTCAAATATCTCTTGATTGCATCGCTAGATTAGCACAAAATTTTGAATATACTTAGCACACCAAATAATCCAAATAATATCAAATTTTTAACTATAGATGCAATGCAAATTACACGTATCAATCAAGAATGCGAGCCCTCATTGTTTTATATAAAATCCAAAACACCAGTACAAATACTGACTTTGAACAATAATTGCTAACTCTTCCAAAATCCTATTGTAATAGGCTAAACATCCTTAGAAGAAGCTTCAAGTTGGCTATCCAATTCTAATTGCCGATCTTCAAACGTTGTCGTACTGTAATTGCTTACAGTATGTAAAATCCACTCAAAATGCCTAATGTGTTTATGAATCTAGATGTGTGTTAGAATGGTTAGTAAGTTAAATTAAAAATGGTTGATAGAAGAAACTTTATTTTATTTTATTTTACTTATTTTAGTTATGGTATTTAAAAATTATAAGATCTAAATGTTTAGTATGAAGCCTTGAGAGAAGGTGGGGACTTAAGGATGAAAATTTAAGCTAGTAAGAGGCTAATTGGGAGGGATGAAATCAAGCCATGGTCGGATGAAGGCAAGAAATAGGGAACTTCATCCCTATTGGTCGAATACCATGCCCAATGGGCTTTGAGGAGGCTGCCCGCGACCTTAACAAGGGTTTCGGCGACTTCAAAAGAAGGGATTTGCAATTTTAGAGGTAGGGTTGTAAAGTTTAGGGTTTTGGGTATAGTTTGAGAGGAAATTTTAGGCGATTTGGAATTAGGGTGAAGAAGTTATACTTGTTCAAAGTTAAAGAGTGGATTTCATACATACTGTCACTCTTTTGGGATTTCGCGGAGTTGTACGGAGGCTTTTGGAGATCGGACGGTGCGGTTGGAAAGGTGATTTCAAGATCTACGTCTGTTACGAAGGAATTCTTAAGTTTTGAGTTTAGACGAAGGAGATATGAAGAGTTGAAGACAGCGCATCCAATTCCAAGGCAGTAAGTAGACCGTTTTGTTGATGGTGATGGGGTTTGCCATATCTTAAGTTTTTGGACGAATTTTTGTCTAAACATTTCCAAGAAGGTGTATTATTGTGCTAAAAAGCTATACATCAAAGTTTCATAGCATTTGGACTCTTAGATTGTGAGATATGAAGAATTTAGTACACGGGTGTTTGTAAACAAGGGTTTAAAGCTACTGCTAGGGTTTTGGCGATATCTAAAGATCGATAATGAATCGACTGTTGAAATTTGTGGTGGTAGTTGTGAAGAATATATCAGTACTTCATGTAAATTTGGAGTAGTTTTGGACGGTTGGATTAAAAGTTATGGGTTATTGAAGTTCGGGAAAAATTCCCTTCCTACGGGAGAATGAGGGTTTAGAGTATTTTGTTATGTTTTGAGTGGTTTGAGGAAATTAGGCTTGTGTATTGGGTGTAATAGCCCTATGGAGATCTCTTTTATATAAAATTGGGGGTTTTTTATTATACTTGAATCTTGCTTGAGTAATTAGTGGCAGCCAGAAGCCCAGCGCTTTCTTGAGGCAGATTCTCTCTACTCCGACAACGTGCCCCACTTTTACCTTTGATAGTCGTGTTTGTTGCTAGGGGTCTGATTTTGACCTTGTTTCATACCCGGTCATCCCCCGAGTATTAATCCAACTTATTTTAAGAATTTTTAAACTTAATCTTGTCTTCAACTTATCTTTGGTATCTACCATACTAACTTTTTATCTCCCTTATCCTATTTCTATTAATTTTGTGGCTTTTCTAAAAGCTATGAAACGGTTTTTACAACCTAGGAGAGAATTTTAATAACTATCTTTTATCTATTAGCTATTAAAACAAGAAATAATCTAAGAAGCTTTTATAAATCTTTTTTTAAATATCTTAATTTTCTAATGAATCAAGATAACTAAATATTAAGTAGAATTTATCCCTATTCATACTTTTCACTATATAAACGTATTACAACACGACAACACTGCTTGATATCAAGGGCTATTGAATCTTCAATGGTTGCAGTACATACTTGGTTGAGGAAGTCGGCATCAATTGGCACAATAGCAACACAAATCTTGAATTGCTCTAGTTTTAACAATGTCGTACATTATTGATCAAGCGCTGCTTCTCCAATCTTTGATGCAAGATATGATCTTCTTGATAATGCATCAAATAGCCCTTGCTGCTTTTTAGGCCAATAAGTAATAACGAAGTCAAACCTAGATAGCGACATATTCCATCAAGCTTGACGACAATTTAGAATCTGAGCTGACATAAAGTATTACAAATTCTTGTGATCCGTGTATACAGTCATTGCATGTGCAGCTCTTTCGAGGAAGTGACGCCACTCTTCCAAAGAATCCACTATAGCATGGAGTTTCTTATCATAGATCTCGTAGTTGATCTCAGCTGCAGAAAACTTCTGTGAATAGAATACAATCGGATGAAGCTTATTATCAATGCCTGTGGTTCTATCGTTTTGTTTATTCTACCAATATTGCATAGAGCCAAATCTATAAAAGGGAGAATTTGAACACATGGAGAGACTAACCGTATTGAGTTAAACTGTTAGGATCACACAACTAATCGCCTTTGAACACACTAAAATATCTCCAATTCTATTATAATGTTTTTCTCATACCACCAATAACTTTGTTAACAATTAAAATATTGTAAAGAGTAATCCAGCTTAAGTATTCACTGCCTCTTCTTCTCTTCTTTCTTATGATAATAATATATAATACTATAATATCTCCAAATACAGCATATAATTATTTCATATTTCAAATACATGGATACCCCAGATTTAACTATCATTCCCAATAAATCATTTCACAAAATTCAGACTCTACAGACTTCCTCTCGTGGGTCATCTTCAATTCAATATTCAAAGTATTATAATTTTTTCATATTCATACTCATTCTTCACAAAACATCTCCAATCTTTGACTTCTAATTTCTCACTTATATTTCTCTATTAGTATTTTAATATACTAGTACACCCTCAATCTTTCATTATAAATCACTTCTTTTATTACAGAATTGCTCTTTACAATAATCAGAACCTCTCTATTATCCTTCTTCTACAAAAGAAATAACAAGAGGTAGCACCAAGCTTACTCCGACTCAGCACCATCACAGTCTGGCCCTAACTCCTCCGCACCAAATCAATTTATACTTATCTCGTCTATGTTAATTGCTACACAACCAATGATAACTACTTTTTTTAACTTCCTCATCCATTCTGCCTTCTAAACTAGCCATTCATCAACTTTTTGCCTATTTTTAATCGTACCAACTATATATCATAAATCATAAAATTCCTACCCATTCTACATAGCTCCACTCCTAATTGTACAGCACCCTCGCAAATACAGAATTGATAAAAAGAATTTTTACTTATGAAGTTAGCTCTTTGGAATGGGATGCTCCTGGATTCTCTATAGGAGGTTCCTTTGCATCTGGCTCTAATGGTACATCCTCATCTTCCCCCGATAAATCCACATGGTTATTCTCCAATTGTATTGATAAATCTTCATTATCCGCTTCCAATTCTCGAACTTGAGCCTCCAATTGTAGAATCCTAGTATCTTCTGCCTCTAATTGGCGCTCTTATTGCTTCATCTTCTCCTCCAACTTACTAATACTCGAAACTGGCGAAACAGATACCTGTGGTCAAATGACATTAGCCAAATCACCCTCTAATTTTGTTACTACATCCTTCAATGCACCAATTTCTGCTTGCAGCTTATCCGTTTCAATTCTGTATTGGTCTCCCAATTTCATCTTCTCTTGTTTCAATTTTATTGCTTTTTCACATTTTGCTTATAACTAGCATTTCAGTGCCTCCCTTTCCAAATCCCATATCATGCAATTCTCTATTAATTCTTGGTTTTGGCTGTTCAAAATTCTTTGAGTGCAATTTTTATCATTCGCCTAATTTTTCTTTTCCTCTGCTATTTTCCGCTCCAATGCTAGCTTAGATTCCGTCTTTATCCTAATAAGGTGACCCTATTTTATAATATGGCGACTTTTCTCCATTATCTCTTTCCTACTCGACTCCAATTGTTGCCTTAAATTTCCTTCCAACTGACTCACGATAAGCTGCAATTGTAAAATTTGACCCAATATTACTTCTATGAGATTTCCTCGTTCCAATCTTTTAGCATTTGAAATTGGAGCCTCAGCCGCCCTCGCAATTATTGCACCAATTGAAGCCCATCTTGGTATAGTCTTTGAGATAGCCTCTTGTTCCCGCGATCTATTTGATTCCCCAATTTCGTACACCACTACCCTTGGACTAACTGATAAACTCCGCATACCTTATTGTGGTATTGAAGAAGGTACACTTTTCTTCACTGCTGGTTGATTTAATGTGTATGCAATAATAGAGTGCACATAGTTGGAAGAAAGCAAAGATACGAATTTATCCGTTTTCTGCCTGGCTCCTATCTTTGCATGGATACGATGTCGTATTGTGGTTAGGCTACTATGTGAAAAAATTATACATGTATATTTAATATACAATTTACTACATAGCTAAATGCAAGCCATATCAATAGATTTTTATTGGTTATAGGATGTGGTTAGGTTGTTAGTTTAGAAAGGATCTATTAAAAGGATTATTATTAAGGTTTATACAACCTTATTTTCTTTTTAGTAGTGACTTTTGAAGTTAATTTTATATTGATAGTGACTTGTATATATCTTAAGTCACCTATGTTAGATATTGGTGATCCTTAAGATCTTATTTATTTCTTTTATTTGATGCTTAAAGCACCAAGTATGTAAATCTTATAAGAAGAAGGATTAGAAAAGGATTTTTAGTGTAAAAAGGATAATTTGGCCATCCATGTGGATGAATAGAGGTAGATGATAGAAATCTCTATTCTAATTGGCCAAAAATCATGCCCAATGGGCTTCAAGGAGGCTGCCCGAGGGTTTGTTAGGAGTTAGGGTTTGTTTTTGGAGAGGAGTCAAACATCATAGGCTAGGATCATAAAGTTTAGGTTTTTGGATCTGGTTTAGGTGCAAATTTTGTGTGATTTGCACTTTTTATGAAACGGTTATAGGCGCCCAAAATTAAGGTGTTGATTTTGGACCTATTGTTATTCTTTTGGATATAACTTGCGCATACAGAGAGCAATCGAGGGTTGGCGACAAGGATTGG
Organism: Physcomitrellopsis africana; assembly: GCA_036785485.1. NCBI lineage: Eukaryota > Viridiplantae > Streptophyta > Bryopsida > Funariales > Funariaceae > Physcomitrellopsis > Physcomitrellopsis africana. Next base: position 27,080 of record JAWRVF010000445.1, on the reverse strand, counting down.
AGAGAGCACTTTTATGGCTATACTTTTCATGTTGTCGTAAAGTAAATACATCTATATATAGAAATCTAACTTAATTATCTTTTCTTCAAAAGTTTATTAAGTTCTTTCTTCTTACCAATCTAAGTTTTTATATAGTTTAGGAAAAATTCCTAACTTTCTTTCTTTTTCTTTGGTTAAAATTTTACCTTATCTTTAATCTTAACTTTAACTTTGATTTAGCCTTGAAACTTTCTTTTATTTCTTTTATCTTTTTTCCAATCTTAGGTTTTAGTAGATTCAGGATTATATTTGTAGATATAAGGAATTTTGACTTTGAGGTTAAATTTAGGATTTTACCAAGGATAAATAATAGATTTGGATGTCAATAGTTGGCTACCATTAATAGTGCTGACTTGGAGGATTAGATTTGGGGTTTTTATAACTTTAAACTATTAATTGTTGACTTGGACTTTGAAGATCTTGGCTGCGACTTCTTTGATGAGCTCGGAGGAGAAGAAGATGGGGTTTTTTGGCAAATGCAGAGAGGTATTCAGAGAGAGAGCTTCTTCTTGGCATGAATTTAGGTGGTAGAAACGTAGGATTCGGAGCTTAGATGAGAGAGATATGCTTGTTTGAACTTAGACTACTAATATGACACCTACTGTCACTTTTCAGGGTGTATTAGAAGTTTTAAGATACTAGCAAGAAATCCAAAGATTGGGTTTGAAACTAGACTTCAAGCTACATATTTTACGTCCAAGAATTGATAGAAATGAGTTTAGATTGAGTAAGATATGGCTAGTTAAACCCAGCAAACTAAACTGGGGTTTTGAAGAAGTTAGATAAATAGAAGGATTTGCTATAAGCTAGAACTTGAGTTTCAAGAAGAATTTGAAGCTCATTTTTGTGTACATATTACTCATACTATAAAGAGTCTATGTCTAAAATCTCATATCAATTGAGACTTTGATTAGGGAGTAATGGCAAATTTGTTCTTGGGTGTCTAGGACTTTGACTTTTAAAAGTATCTGCCAAGGATTTGGTGATATCTAACGATCAGCAATGAATTCATAGCTCAAAATTTATGTGATGAGGATCAAAGGTATGAGTTATGTTTTCCCAAATTTTGAGCTTATTTGAACGGCTGGATCTTCAATTATGAATTTTCAAGTTTCGGGTTGAGTTTTAACTTCTAAAAGTATCTGCCAAGGATTTGGTGATATCTATTGATCGGCAATGATTTCACAGCTTAAAATTTATGTCACAATAGTCAAAGGTATGAAATATGTTTTTCCAAATTTTAAGCTTATTTGAATAGCTGGATCTTCAATTATGAATTTTCAAGTTTCGGATTGAGATTTGACTTCTAAAAGTATCTGCCAAGGATTTGGTGATATCTAATGATCAAGACTGAATTCACGGCTCAAAATTTATGTGACAAAGATCAAAGGTATGAGATATGTTTTCCCAAATTTTTAGCTTATTTGAAGAGTTTGATCTTAAATTATGAATTTTCAAGTTTCTGGTTTGGTTTTACTTATATAATTACTTGCTAATATTTTGATGATATTTGGTGATCGGTAATGAATTCACGGTTGAGAATTTTTGTGAAGATGACTAAAGAAGTGAACTCTATGTTTCTAAAATTTGAACTTATATAAACGGCTGGATTTTGATTTATAAATTTCCAAGCTTCTAGTTTGTTGATTTATTATACACATGGTTTTGTGACTATAAAAGAAAAGTTTAAAAAAGTTTGTGCATATTGGATCCAACTTGATTGTAAAGAGGGACCTTGCGTCTACCTGAAGCGAACTTTTGCCACGACAATGTACGGTGTCGTACTGTAATTACTTACAGTATGTAAAAATTAGTTAAAATATATTACATGTTTATGAATCTAGATGTGTGTTAGAATGGTTAGTAAGTTAAATTAAAAATGGTTGATAGAAGAAACTTTATTTTATTTTATTTTACTTATTTTAGTTATGGTATTTAAAAATTATAAGATCTAAATGTTTAGTATGAAGCTTTGAGAGAAGGTGGGGACTTAAGGATGAAAATTTAAGCTATTAAGAGGCTAATTGGGAGGGATGAAATCAAGCCATGGTCGGATGAAGGCAAGGAATAGGGAACTTCATCCCTATTGGTCGAATACCATGCCCAATGGGCTTTGAGGAGGCTGCCCGCGACCTTAACAAGGGTTTTCGGCGACTTCAAAAAGGGATTTGCAATTTCAGAGGTAGGGTTGTAAAGTTTAGGGTTTTGGGTATAGTTTGAGAGGAAATTTTAGGCGATTTGGAGTTAGGGTGAAGAAGTTATACTTGTTCAAAGTTAAAGAGTGGATTTCATACATACTGTCACTCTTTTGGGATTTCGCGGAGTTGTACGGAGGCTTTTGGAGATCGGACGGTGCGGTTGGAAAGGTGATTTCAAGATCTACGTCTGTTACGAAGAAATTCTTAAGTTTTGAGTTTAGACGAAGGAGATATGAAGAGTTGAAGACAGCGCATCCAATTCCAAGGCAGTAAGTAGACCGTTTTGTTGATGGTGATGGGGTTTGCCATATCTTAAGTTTTTGGACGAATTTTTGTCTAAACATTTCCAAGAAGGTGTATTATTGTGCTAAGAAGCTATACATCAAAGTTTCATAGCATTTGGACTCTTAGATTGTGAGATATGAAGAATTTAGTACACGGGTGTTTGTAAACAAGGGTTTAAAGCTACTGCTAGGGTTTTGGCGATATCTAAAGATCGATAATGAATCGACGGTTGAAATTTGTGGTGGTAGTTGTGAAGAATATATCAGTACTTCATGTAAATTTGAAGTAGTTTTGGACGGTTGGATTAAAAGTTATGGATTATTGAAGTTCGGGAAAAATTCCCTTCCTACGGGAGAATGAGGGTTTAGAGTATTTTGTTATGTTTTGAGTGGTTTGAGGAAATTAGGCTTGTGTATTGGGTGTAATAGCCCTATGGAGATCTCTTTTATATAAAATTGGGGGTTTTTATTATACTTAAATCTTGCTTGAGTAATTAGTGGCAGCCAGAAGCCCAGCGCTTTCTTGAGGCAGATCCTCTCTACCCCGACAACGGCTTGATAAAATCCAAGCTAGAGTGAAGGAGATATTAGGAGTTGAAGTCAGTGCTTACAAACTTAAGGGCAATTAGTGACCCGCTTACATAGTGGTTACATTTTGAGCTATATCTTAGGCAATTTCATAGATTATTGGCTAAAACTTTTCAGGAGTGTATATGTTTATGTCACAAGACTATGTACCAAAATTTTGTGGCATTAAGATTTTGGTTTTGTGAGATATAAGGAAAACAGTACTCGGTTGTCTCTGAGCTAGGGTTTTAAGCACCTGCTAAGGATTTTGAGATATCAGACGATCGAAAACAAATTTATGGTTGTTTCTTTCTTGTAATAAAACTTAAGAAGATTATCTACACTTTGAACTAATTTTTATAGAAATTGAATAATTGGATCAAGAGTTATTGGACTCTAAAGTTCAGCAAGAAATAAGTCATTGCAGGTGAATAAAGTTTTGAAGGGTTTTTGTGGAAATTTGAACCCTTTTTGTACAAACTTATTTGAATATAAGAAGGTTTACATGTATAACTTTTCTTTTGTGAGATTATTGTATTATTTGTCCTTTTTATTAAGAAAAAATTATCTGTTGGATTTTTGCCATCAAGTTTCAAATAAATTCTCTACAGCTAGGTATCTAATGTATTCCCAGATAGAAGGCCACGTCATACGACAACGAGTTGCTACAAAGGCTGCCCAATTAAACACCATGCCTTCAAGTGTTCCAATCATAGCAAACAATAAGCGTTTGGACATGTATGTGGTATGCTGGTTCAAGCCTAACCGCTTTTGAACGAACTGCATCCACTCCACAAGCTCTAGTGTAAGTGCCTCCGCCACTTTCTAGCCTTGATTCTTCTCAAAGGACATCATGTCTCTTTTGAAGTTACTTCCCAGTCTAAAGTCATTGGGCACTTCGACGCCTACCGCTAACTCATCTATTGATAAATATAATACCTTTTGTAAGATACTCTCATCGATCCCAATTATTCTTCTCTTTATTATACTCAAACCATTCTCTGGATCGTAATTTTTTATATACTCTGCCATCAATTCTATATCAATTGGTGGCAAGTTATCTGATCCTTGCAAAAACAAATACATCTGTGTATTTTTAAAATCTCTCTGCCTTTGTGGAGACCAACAGATTTTCAACTTCATTGGCTCCATGTTGGTGATCACCACTAGGGACGGCGATTGCAAGTTATTCTTATTTCTCATATTTCGGATATTCTCCTCTGTGTCCGCACCTCTCTTCGACCTTTCCATTGACATTGTATAATGCTTACTATGCACTCCTTGCTCGGACTAATCGTTACTCTCTGACTGCAAAAAACTCTACATTCCAATAAACATATACTCGGACAACTAAACTCAAACAGAATACAAACAAAAACTTCAACTAAGTGCCCTATTCCTAACCTTTTACTCAGCGTCTGAATTAACAATCCTTAATCTAGTGTATCAAATCATCACTTTTGATTTGCCTGACTAGTCCATAATAGGACCTAAAATTGACCATCAGCCGTCTTTTCTAACCATCATGCACCTTCAATAAAGATAATCTATCATGAACAGGTATACCCTCTTCTCTTCCAATTTTGAAAATCCATCCTGGATTTATATAAAATAAAGATGTAATCGGTTTTCGTTAATTTGGATAGTAAATTGAATATCCATAAAATCTTCTAATTGAACTGAATCACTAGGAAAGACTTCAATTACTCGATAAGGTCCATGCCAATGTACCTGGAGTTTCCTTAAAAAATTGTGAAAATAACTATCATAAAAAAGCACTAGATCATTGGGCATAAAAGATTTAGGACGTAATTTGCTATCATAATAACTCTTACGTCGGTGCTCTGTAGCTTTTATAGTTAAAAGGTATGTAGCCATAACTTCATCTAATTTTTCCAATTATGCTAATTGATATTGGAAGGATTCTTGGTCACCAAGACGTTGTCGTGAAGTAAACACATCCATATATAGAAATCTAACTTAATTATCTTTTCTTCAAAATTTTATTAAGTTCTTTCTTTCTTCTTACCAATCTAAGTTTTTATATAGTTTAGGAAAAATTTCTCACTTTCTTTCTTTTTTTTTGGTTAAAATTTTACCTTATCTTTAATCTTAACTTTAACTTTGATTTAGCCTTGAATTTTCTTTTATTTCTTTTATCTTTTTTCCAATCTTAGGTTTTAGTAGATTCATGGTTATATTTATAGATATAAGGAGTTTTGACTTTGAGGTTAAATTTAGGATTTTATCAAGGATAAATAGTAGATTTGGATGTCAATAGTCGGCTACCATTAATAGTGCTGACTTGGAGGATTAGATTTGGGGTTTTTATAACTTTAAACTATTAATTGTTGACTTGGACTTTAAAGATCTTGGCTGCGACTTCTTTGACGAGCTCGGAGGAAAAGAAGACGGGGTTTTTTGGCAAATGCAGAGAGGTATTCAGAGAGAGAGCTTCTTCTTGGCATGAATTTAGGTGGTAGAAACGCAGGATTCGGAGCTTAGATGAGAGAGATATGCTTGTTTGAACTTAGACTACTAATATGACACCTACTGTCACTTTTCAGGGTGTATTAGAAGTTTAAGATACCAGCAAGAAATCCAAAGGTTGGGTTTGAAACTAGACTTCAAGCTACACATTTTACGTCCAAGAATTGATAGAAATGAGTTTAGATTGAGTAAGATATGGCTAGTTAAACCCAGCAAACTAAACTGGGGTTTTGAAGAAGTTAGATAAATAGAAAGATTTGCTATAAGCTAGAACTTGAGTTTCAAGAAGAATTTGAAGCTCATTTTTGTGTACATATTATTCATACTATAAAGAGTCTATGTCTAAAATCTCATATCAATTGAGACTTTGATTAGGGAGTAATGGCAAATTTGTTCTTGGGTGTCTAGGACTTTGACTTTTAAAAGTATCTGCCAAGGATTTGGTGATATCTAACGATCAGCAATGAATTCATAGCTCAAAATTTATGTGATGAGGATCAAAGGTATGAGTTATGTTTTCCCAAATTTTGAGCTTATTTGAACGGCTGGATCTTCAATTATGAATTTTCAAGTTTCGGATTGAGATTTGACTTCTAAAAATATCTGCTAAGGATTTGGTGTTATCTAATGATCAACAATGAATTCACGGTTCAAAATTTATGTCACAATAGTCAAAGGTATGAGATATGTTTTCCCAAATTTTGAGCTTATTTGAAGAGTTTGATCTTAAATTATGAATTTTCAAGTTTCTGGTTTGGTTTTACTTATATAATTACTTGCTAATATTTTGATGATATTTGGTGATCGGTAATGATATCACGGTTGAGAATTTTTGTGAAGATGACTAAAGAAGTGAACTCTATGTTTATAAAATTTGAACTAATATAAACGGTTGGATTTTGATTTATAAATTTCCAAGCTTCTAGTTTGTTGATTTATTATACACATGGTTTTGTGACTATAAAAGAAAAGTTTAAAAAAGTTTGTGCATATTGGATCCAACTTGATTGTAAAGAAGGACCTTGCGTCTACCTGAAGCGGACTTTCGCCACAACACATTGGTGCTTCCACTGAGAGTTGCTTTAGGGGCAATGAGTTGGATTAAGAATCATGGAGGATATGAATTCATGGACAAATTTATGAGAAGAACAAGGAATGGTTGGAGCCATGGATCTACTGAGGGCAGTCACTATGTTGGTGGAGCAACAACGATCTAATTCAGATGGACATAGAGCTACAAAGGCACTTCGAGGAGTTATTGACAAGGTAGGCCGGTTTGATGGCAAAGATGTCACTAAATTTCTTAAAGCCTATGTTTGTGAAATGGAGATCTATCAAATTCCACAAGCTAGAATGTTAGAGACTTTTGATTTGGCTGTGGTACTAGAGATTTGAGATCGAGTGCATCATATAAGAACAATTGCTAATGCAATCACATATGTGAGGTTTGAAGAACGGATGAGAAATGAGTTCTTTGATGAAGACACTGACAGGATGACTAAGCGGTTTTTCCTAGATTGGGTGGAACAATACCCAGGAAAGATGATGGGACCAAATGAGTTACTCAAAGCATTTGAAAAGAAATATGGCCAACTTTCTGTGGCAGATCGGATGTTCTTGGATGATTGAAAGGTTTAGCTATTTTTACAAGTAGCTGATGAAGCTTTAGAAGATAGATTGCTTATACTTTTGGGAGACAAGGATGCAGAAGGTGGCTTTATCATAGATTGGAGAAGAGTAGAGGAATCCATCATTTTATTAGCCAAACAACAAAAGGTGAGATCTAGGGGAATAGACGCATATGCAGAAGCCATTCCAATAGGCATCTTAAAAGAACCAATCACTTCTTCAATTCAAACTATACCATCGGTGCAATCCACTCCATCTATAGATATTGATAAGAGCAAAACAATAGATGAAGGTACTCTTGAGGAATTAATCAAAGGTATAAAAGAATTAAGGATGGAAATGAGTGAGTTGAAGAAGGGTCAAAGCAGTGGTTCTTCACAGCCACCAAAAGGAAAAAAAAATTATATAATGAGATGCATTTGGTGTGATGACACTAATCATAGCCGGAATAATTGCATACAATATGCCGAAGCTTTAAACAATGAAAATATCATTTTTAAAGAAGGAAGAATTAGAGATGCAACTACAAATGCTCCATTGGATATTAATTTTGGCAAAGGAGGAATGAAGAAGGTGATGGAGGATTGGATAAAAAGAGCTAAGTTCCAAGATTCAAGTAATGTTAATTCTTATCAAATTGTTGCATTACAAAATAATATTAAAATTCCATTTCATGCAACACATGAAGCTATGATACAAGGACCCCAGGCTATCATACAAAGAACTGGGTGGGATGATTCTGTTGTCACTACAAGCATGAAAGCTTTCCTGGATAAAAACAAAGAGAAGGATGGCAACCAAGATGTTTGGATAGAAGTGAAAAGGGGAAGAAATACAGAAGAAAAAAATGATGGAGAGCCTACAAACAAAAAGCAGACTCCCAAAAGTGATGAAGGTGAGAAGAAAAAAGAGTATTCTATTCAAGGGACCAATTGTCCATCAAGATTTACACCTTCAACTTCAAACCCAAAAGGTACACCATTGCCTAAAAACAAATGGGAGGAGAGAATGGAAGCAAGCAAGAGAAAAGAAAAAGAAGAAGCGGAACGAGCAGAAGAAGATAAAATAAAGGAGAAAGATGATGCCAAAAATGCCAAAGCTGAAGCTATCATGGCAGAAGCATTGGATACTCACGTAACTATAAATGAAGAAGAAATTAGCCATGTATTTGCTCTCAAATGTGACCCTATGGTTAATGATGGCTACCAAAAAGAACAAAATATTGGCTTTAGTAAAACTCAAGAAGAAAAAAATGAAGAAATAAAAGAATTTTTCAATGAAGAAATGAAAAATGAGGTTTTACAAATGTTTGTCAAAATGAATATGAGTAATACAAGGATTACTATAGATACAACATGTATCCAAAATCATAATGAATTTGAATATGGAAGAGCGCAAGGCTTAACAAAAGAAGCCCAGACCATCCAAATTCAAGAATGTATGGTTGAAGAAATAAATAATGAAAAGATGGTTCACAAGGACATAAAGGTATTTATCTATGCAAATAACTATAACTTTGAGTGTGGTAAAGAAGGGAAGGTGGACTATTATTATTTATTTTGGACAAAGGTGAAGCTTGGAGAGCTTGAAGCTATGATTTTAGCTTTGATTATTCATGGCTTCCAGATAAAAATCATATCTAGGAGACTTTTTGACAGGAGAAAATGGTCCATTGGAATAAGCGAGAAATTGATATCAAGAGTTTTAAATAATATGGAAGATAATAGAATAAGGATTGGACTACCAACATAGTACACAAAAAAAAAAAAAAATCTCGGAGATGGTTTGGACCGTATATTATTATAATTATTTGATAGTTAATAAGGTTTTAAACCTGCCTTAAGAATTGCTTAGGATTTGATTAGGATTTGATTAGGATTAGGATTTGATTTAGGATTTGGATTTAGGATTTAGTATTTGATTAGGATTTCGTTAGGGTTAGGATTTGATTTGGGATTTGGATTTAGGATTTAGTAATTGATTAGGATTTGACCAAGATTTGAATAGGATTTGACTTAGGGTTTGAATAAGGTTTGATTAGGGTTTGACCAGGATTTGACAAGGATTTAACTTAAGATTTGATCAAGGTTTTGACTTAGGATTTGATCAAGGTTTTGACTTAGGATTTGAATAGGATTTGACTTAGGATTTGAATAAGATTTCACTAGGATTTGACTTAGGATTTGACCAGGATTTGATCAAGGTTTGACTAAGATTTGACTTAGGATTTGACCAAGATTTGACCAAAATTTGATTAGGATTTGATTTAAGATTTGATTAGGATTTGACTTAGGATTTTAAGATTTCTATTTTTAGTATTTTCTAAAAATATCATTTATATATTATTTTCTTTTATGAATAATATATGATCTATATATTCTTCTTTTATAATTTTTTAAAGATTAAATCAAGTTTGATAAAATTATTAAGGCTTAATAGAAGCTGTTAAGATCTTGTTGTTGCGTATTTCTTTTTTATCTTCCTTAGCCAGATACTCGGAGCATTTTCAAGTAAGATTGCTTATATTACAACACCATTTGGTCGTTAGTTTGAAGATGGAATGCCGAAGAAAGCTTGATATCTACCTTCAATATCTTAAAAAGAGATCTCCAAAACTTTGATACAAATTGGGTTTCTCGATATGACAAGATATCAGCTGGTAGACCATGATATCGATATACATTATCAAGGAAGAGCCTTGTTGTATCTTTGCTTGATGATGTCTTCTTGTAAAGGATAAAATGTGCTATCTTTGTAAGCTGATCTGCCACAACAAAGATGCTGTCAAATGAATTCGATGGCGGCAGGTCCGTAATAAAGTCCATGGAAATTAAAGACCATGGATGACGCAATGTCGTGTTGTGGTTTGGCTACTATGTAAAAAAATTGTACATGTATATTTAATGTATAATTTACTACTTAGCTAAATGAAAGTCATATCAGTGGATTTTATTGGTTATAAGATGTGATTAGTTTAGAAAGGATCTATTAAAAGGATTATTATTAAGGTTTATACAATCTTAATTTCTTTCTAGTAGTGACTTTTGAATTTAATTTTATATTGATAGTAACTTGTATATATCTTAAGTCACCTTTGTTAGACATTGGTGATCCTTAAGATCTTATTTACTTCTTTTATTTGGTGCTTAAAGCACCAAGTATGTAAATCTTATAAGAAGAAGGGTTAAAAAAGGGTTTTTAGTGTAAAAAGGGTAGTTTGGCCATCCATGTGGATGAATAGAGGTAGATGATAGAAACCTCTATTCTAATTGGCCAAAAATCATGCCCAATGGGCTTCAAGGAGGCTGCCCGAGGGTTTATTAGGAGTTAGGGTTTGTTTTTGAAGAGGAGTCAAACATCAGAGGCTAGGATCATAAGGTTTAGGTTTTTGGATCTGGTTTAGGTGCAAATTTTGTGTGATTTGGACTTTTAATGACGAAGTTATAGGCGCCCAAAGTTAAGTATTGATCTTGGATCTACTGTCACTCTTTTGGATATAACTCGCGCATACAGAGAGCAATTGAGGATTGGCGACTAGGATTGGAGAGAGCACTTTTACGGCTACACTTTTTATATACGGCTCAATAAAATCCAAGCTAGGATAAAGGAGATATTGGGAATTGAAGTTAGTGCTTACAACCTTAAGGGCAATAAGTGACCCGATTACATAGTGGTTACATTTTGAGCTATATCTAATGAAATTTGATAGATTTTTGGCTCAAAATTTTCAAGAGTATATATGCTTATGTCACAAGACTATGTACAAAAATTTTGTGGCATTAAGGTTTTGGGTTTGTGAGATATTAGGAAAATAGATTTTGGGTGTCTCTAAGCTAGGGTTTTAAGCACTTGCTAGCGGTTTTGAGATTTCAGACGATCGAAAATAAATTTATGGTTGTTTCTTTCTTGTGATAAAACTTAAGAAGATTATCTACACTTTGAATCAAATTTTATAGAAATTGAATAGTTGGATCAAGAGTTATTGGACTCTAAAGTTTAGCAAGAAATAAGTCCTTGCAGGTGAATAAAGTTTTGAAGGGTTTTTGTGGAAATTTGAATCCTTTTTGTACAATCTTATTTGAATACAAGAGGGTTTACATATATAACTTCTCTTTTGTGAGTAATTTTATATTATTTGTCCTTTTTATTGAGGACAAACGACCTTTTGGATTTTGCCAATAAATTTCAAATAAACTCTCCACAGCCAGGTATTCAATGTATTCTCAAATAGAAGGCCACGTCATATGACATATATTGGTGATTCCAACATGAAACATCTGAGGTGGGGAGTTTTGAAGAAATATTTTGGCCTTTATTATGGCAGGGGAACAAGGAGATAGTAGTAGAAGTTGCAGTGGAGCATCTCCAATGCAGCTTGATCCTTCTACAGCTCAAATGTTTCAAGCATTTGCTTTGTATATGCAGCAACAACAAGTAGTGGAGCGTAAGGAGGCTATGGCTACAAAAGCCTTATAATCTGTTGTTGGCATATTGGATCAGTTTGATGGAAAAAATATTTTCAAGTATTTGAAGTATCATTCGTGAGAGATGGAGCTTAATAAAGTACCATAGAAGGAGATGATCTTAATATTTGAGCTAGCAGTTGTACCTGAACTCCGTGAGCATATTAAGGAGATTATTCAAACTCATGGAGCAAAATGGGAAGATTTTACCCTTCAGCTAAGAGAAGAGTATTCTTTGAAGGATGCTGAAAGGGTGACAAAAAAATCACTTATGGAATAGATTAATAAATCCAACAAGGAATTGGTAGCAACAGAGTTATTTTGGGAGTTTGAAAGGCAATTTCTTCAATTGTCTCGGGTGGAAAAACACTTGAAAATGACAAGGTGGAGCTATTTCTCCAGTCAGCTGACAGTGAGTTACAGAGGGAGTTGGAATTATTATTGGAAGATAATACAGAAGACAATGGACTTACTAGTGACTTGAAGAAGGTCTCGGAAGCAGTAGGTATACTTGCTAAGAGAGAATACTGAAGAGGCAAGGTAGTGGTAAGACAAAAAATTAGGCCTCCTCCAATTACAATATCTCGCAGGCAAGTATCAAAACCTGTTATACCAGTAAATACTATTCCAATTCCTATGTCCATAGTTGTACCACAAAAAAATGCAATTGAAGAGTTAGTAAAAGGAATGAAAGACTTACAAATCAAATTGGCAAAGCTAGAAGAAAAAGGAAGAATATCTGAGATCAAACCTACATCAAAGCAAGGATATATACAGCGATGTATTTGATACGATAGTATGGAGCATTCTCATAAGGAATGTGGAGATTTTGCTGATATTTTGCAACAAGGAGTAATTATATGGAAAGATGGAAAGATTACATTGCGTGACATAGGTGAGTTCCTCAAAACCAACTTTGGAAAAGAAGGGATGAAAAGAATTTTAGAGGATTATTTATCTCAACATACTATGGCATTAGGAAAAACTACCACTTATGGTATCGAGGTTATAAGGGAGAAGGAGGATGTTTTTGACAAACATGTAGGCGCGGGGAATTTATGGAATCATGCTATCACTAACATGAATAAGGAAAAAATATCAAGGCAAGAGTTACTTAATACAGCCACAATAATTAGGAATGCTACATGATGGGATGACTTTATTAATACCATGTCTGTACATGCTTATATGGCAAAATCCCACCATGAAGCTTTGATGGATGTAAAAAGGGGAAGAAATATAACAGAAGAAAATCTCCAAGAACCAGATAACAAAAAGAGATTTCAAAAGGATACAAAAATAATACAAAATAAGAAAGTACCTATATTACAAGGTAGTAGACCATCCAAGGTTGAGCCATCAACATCACACTCTGGAGATGCATCACTATGAAAAGAAAAATGGAAAGAAGGTATGGAAGCAAGTAAAAATAAAGAAAAGGGTAAGCTTGTTGCCTATAAGCTGCAATCGGATATAGAGGCAACTACAGATTTAAAATGGGTGTTGGAAGAAAGGGTGTTGAATGCCAAAATTGAATTCACTTTACGTGAAATTTTAGGCATTGCAAAAAAAGAATTTCATAATATCATTATTGACACCATTAAACGGAAAAGACAATTGATAGGAGAATCAGCAATGTCTAATGCTTTAGATACAATGTTAACAGAAGAAGAAGAGTTGGAGTTGGCTGAATGTTGTATCAATCAAAAGAATCAATTTTCCTTGGATGAAGATAAGGTTGATGACAAAGGTCCTAGTCATTACTCTAAGAAGCATTGGGCTAGAGCCACTACAGAAACTTTGGTGAAGGTGGGAGATTTGACAGATCCAGTAGTTGCTCTTATTGCCTATAGATCTGAAATCAATATTATATCTAAAGACATTTATAAATGTGGGAGGTGGCCTATTGACACTGAACATGGTTGGGTGATCCGAGTAGCAAATAACATACGTGGAGATCTTTATGGTGCTTGTCCAGATATAAAAGTGAAAATTGGAGATGTATCTACTGAACAAAATTTTCATTGTTCAAAATAATACTTCATATCCAATAATTCTTAGACAACCATATTTTATTGCTGTGAGGATGGAAACCAAAGTACTAGATAATGGATCTACATGTGCTCACATTAGAAGCCAAGATGGTAAACGAGCAGTGCAGTTTTTAACAATACCTACTAATCATGAGCGCAACAGGGATTATCTACAAAGTGGCACATTACCAAAAATTAATGAAGAGTTTAAGGATTTTTGCAGGATACCACTATAGAGCGAGGATGTGGTGGTACATCAAAGAAGGTACTCTCACAAGGAGATGAAAGTACCTTTTGTACAGGAGTTGTAGAAATTTTTAAAAGTGGATTTGCTATACATATGCAAATTAATGATCTACAAAAATAAGAAAAAAGGATTATAAGAAAAATAGAAAAAGACCTAAAAAGAGTGGGTGTGCTTGATGAAGATGATAAGATAATAGGTATATATACAGAAACAGGTTTAGAAGATATATTAGAAGAACTTATAAAGATTGAAGTAACAGATGAAGATCAAGTGGTGCAAGTACATTCAAGAGAGCTCTATTCCATTATACAAGCATTTCAGGGTTATGAAGTCAAAGTTGAAACTAGGTACAAAATAGTAGAAAGAAAAATAAAACCTGTAGCTATACCATTATCTAGTGATTCAAACCACAAAGTTCAAGAGGCTTCAAAGGAAAGAGATTTACGAAATCTCAATCAAATTGGCCATAAGTTTACAGAAAGTACGTTCAAGGAGTTGAAAGTAGGATCCGCGGATTTTCTTCTACCTACCGAAGAAATAGAATTCAGAAAAATGTTGAGAAAGCATGGAAAAGCTTTTGCTTTTGAACCCTCAGAAATTAGATGTGTGGATCCAAGTATTGTGGCATCAATGGTTATATTTACAGTTCTACATGCTCCATAGGATCTAAGGCCAATTCCAGTACCTAGAACGCATCTATCAAAACTTATAGAGCTATTAAAAAAAAATATACAGATAAAAATCTTAGAACCATCATTTCAACCATATTCTAGTCGTTGGTTTACAGTACCAAAGAAGGAATGGAACTCTACGGTGTCGAGTAGAGAGAATTCGCCTTAGGAAAACATCAGGTTCCTAGCTGCTACTAGAACTAGCAGGGAACATGAGAGGAAGCCCTGCAAGTATCTTCTATACTTGCACAATATTTGTTCAAGCTTTCAAACTATACTTGTATTAGACTTGTACAAGTCTTGTACAAATATAAAGTATAAATACTTGAATAATACTTATATAAATACTTGTATAATACTTATATAATCCTTAATATAATACTTGTACAAATACTTGTATAAATATTATATATAATACTTGTAGAATACTTATATAAATACTTGATATAAATATAAGTATATATACTTATATAAAAGGTATAAGCAAAGTATGTATGTATTCAAGTATACCTCAAAATACAACCGCATATGAGGAATACAAGTTATACAACAAGCTAAAACTAAATATATCACTAAAAATTCATCCAAAAGTCAAATCAAGCTTACTTATAGCCTATGGAAAGTTAATAACTTATTATAAAACATATCAAAATTTCACAAATAGATGACTTACCGTTTAAAAGTTATGGCTAAATGAAATAGACACTAAAAATTCCCAGCAAATACAAAGGCAGCAAAGCTCCTCTTCACTTCAGCCTTTGTTGTGGTTGCTTCTCTTTTTCAAATTGGACATACAATAGCTTTTTAGAAAGTTCATTCCATCATCTAACTTTTTTTAAAATTTCGCATGTATACCTCTCAAAACTCAGATTTTATAGCTAGTCAAATCTACTCCTTAAATCCTAGTGATAATTTGTCCTCTTGACACTTCATGGCTCATAAATCTTTCATAGAAGCTTCAAATGCATTGATTTTTATTTTTGTAGAAAGCTTATATAAGCTACTATAAGCACCTAAAAAATCAAAAAGATTAAAGACACTATCAGACTTGGGTGGTTGAACAAAATTATTACCTCTCTTCATCGGATGGCAGCAGACCCTTTCCCACTCTCAAGCTCACAACTTTCTCTCTCAAAATCCAAATGCTACAAAAGATAGCTTGATAGAAAGCTAGTACAATTTATCACACTTTTTACAGATTTCACAAAGAAAAAATTGAAATCAAACTTGCAGTGACAGCTCGAAGTTTCTACCGCCACTTTTTGATAGCAGCAGACCTCATTCCACTAAAATAAGTATAACTTTTTGTTCACAACTCCAATATAAGCAAGTGAGTAGGTTCTAGAATCCTCACAACTCAAAAAACTTATTCTTCAAATTTCATTATAAATTCTTCTATATCCTTTGAGCTATCCCTTTCCAAAGTTTAGTGCTCAAAAACTACTACCCTTCTTCCCAACAAGAAGAGTCTTCTCCCCTTTTCTTCCACATCAGCCTATGACACGCCCACATGGATAGCCAAATCCTATTGGTCAGGCCCTATTCACCCCATACTCTTCTTTCTTATCCCTCACAAGGTCCATGCTACCTCAAAATCAACAAAAAAGGTAAAACAACCTTTACCTTTCTTCTAATTATAAAAGAATCTATTCTAGGATATAAGTAAGGTAGGAACCAAAACAAATAGCCATCTTAATTTACTAATTAAGTGGCTAAAATAAATCCTCTCTTTATAATATCTTTTAAAATAACCTCTAGCATTCACATATGTAATAACAATAAATACAAAATATATAATATTTTTACACACTGCACGTAAATACAGTATGACAATGGCTTGATGAAATCCAGGCTAGGATGAAGGAGATATTGGGAGTTGAAGTGAGTGCTTGTAAGCTAAGGGCAATAAGTAATCCTACCTAACTAATGGTTATATTTTGAGCTATATCTTAGGCAATTTGATAGATTTTTGGCTCAAAATTTTTAAAAGTGTATGTGTTGTTGTCACAAGACTATGTATATAATTTTTGTAGCATTACAACTTTGGGTTTGTGAGATATGAGGAAAATAGTACTTAGGTGTTTCTAAGTTAGGGTTTTAAGCATGTGCTAGAATTTTTGAGATATTGGATGATTGGAAATGAATCTATGGTTGATTCTTTTTTGTGATAAAATTTAAGAGGATTATCTATACTTTGAAGAAAAGTTTTTAGAAACTAAATAGTTGGATTAAGAGTTATTGGACTCTAAAAGTCAGGGAGAAATAAGTCCTTGCGGATGAATAAGATTTTGAAAGATTTTGTGGCAATTTGAACCTTTTTGTACAAATCTTCTTAAATACAGAAAGATTTATCAATAAAAATCATCTTTTGTAATATAATTGTGTTATTTTTCTTTTTTATTAAAGACAAATCCCTTTCTAGACTCTTGCCAATAATTTTTAAATAAATTCTCCATAACTAGGTATCCAATGTATTCTCAAATAAAAATTCATGCCACACATTATCATATATAGTGATAATATTCCATGATGATGTTACATATTCATTAAAAGAGTTGAATGGTACAAGGTTGAAAATACTTATTGTTGAGAAGCAAGTGCAAATTTTTAAAAGACAAGATAGAAAAATCAATGTAGAAGATCATGCTGAAGATATCAATGATTTTGAAGAAGATAATTATATTGAAATAAATAATGAATATGATGATGAAGAACTTGATACAAAAAATGAAGAGATGGTGTGATGCCAACTATAACATATAGTTTATTTGACATATACCAGAGGATGTGCAGGTTCAGAGAAAGTAGATGTTGTATTATAACACGTTTATATAGTGAAATATATAAATAAGAATAATCTCTACTTAATATTCAATTATATTGGTTCAATAGGAATTGAAGATATTTAAGAAAGATTTTATGAAAGCCTTTTAGATTATTTTCTTATCTTAATAGCTAATAGATTAAAATTAATTATTTATTTTTCCTTTTAGATTATAGAAATCCTTTTATTATTTTTAAAAAGCCATAAATTGATAAAAATAGAATAAAAGAGATAAATAAATAGTATAATTGATACTAGGATTAAGTTGAAGATAGGGTCAAGCTTAAAAATCCTTAGGATAAGTTGGATTGATACCCAAGGGTCTATTGTATACAAGACAAGGTCGAAATCAGACCTCTAGCCACAAAAATAGGCATCCAAGGCAAAATATGGAATCATTTGGAGATTAGCAACTAGAATTTGAAAGCTATCTTTAAGTTAATTCTAAAGATATAAGACTTATTTCTGTAGGATTTTGGAAAACTTTGCAATTATTGTCTAAAGTCAAGGTGTATATTAGTGATTAAAATTTTATGCAATAAAGTTAGGGCTATCACTCTTCGCTATTTTGTACAATTGGTGTAACATCTATAGTTGAAAGTTTGATAATATGCGGATGATTGAATGTGCTAAGATTGTATAAAAATTCGTAATAATCTAATAGTGCAATTGAGAGGTATTAAAACTTTAGTACGAGAAGGTACCAGAAGTTGGCAGTTTAGGGTTGTTTAGGGTTTTTATAATATCTAGAGATCTATTAGCTAAAATAAGGTGAAATTTGGCATGGTATTAGAAGACTTGAAGATAAAGCTATATATCAATTTTAAATTAGAGTTAATGGTTGAAGAAGGAAAAATAGCTACTGGAGCATCTACATCAACTTTCAAGTTGGCAATTGAGTGACATCAATGCGGATTTTGGATGATTTTCTACAATTTATAAATTTGATTGGACTGAATTTTTTTAAATATGTAGAAGACTTATAGTGACATTTATGTGCAAAATTTCACATCAAGTAGACAGTCAAATTAAGAGTTAGAGCTTATTAAAACTTATTGATTAGGATTAGGACTTGATTAAAATTCAATCATATTTTTCTTATATGGATGAAATCTAATAAGGTTCTTGCATATTTATAAGCCACAACTTCATCCTCTTTAGCCAAATACCTGGTGCATTCCCAAATAAGATAACACATAATACAACAATATCTTAGAAATTTTTGTAATATTTTTAAAGATATTATCTATTTAATATATTTTACCTAATTTTATTTATGTTTATTTATTTAAATAATACAAGTATTCATTATAACTTTAGCCTTATCCTCTTATTTATTACTATGGTGGTACAATCTATATGGATCTTATGCACTCAATTTCTTTTTTTTTTTTTTTTTTTTTTTTTTTTTGTAGATTAGACTTTATTATTATATTCAAATGTATCCAAGTAGTCAAACTATCATTTGAGGTCTTTAAATCTTAGTCCAATTCTTTATAATGACCTTCAAAAGTTAGTTAAAATATTCTTATTAGAATCTTAAAATAATATTTAAAACTTATTATGCATAAGTTTCTAATACATAAAATAAATTTTAAAAGATTATTTTAAATATTGATTTCAAGAATTAAGCAAGAAATACAACAAAATATATATATATATATATATATATACTAGATCAATTAAGATAATTGCCTCTAAGAATTATTGAAATTCAATTTTTTAAAAATTTATCTCATAAGATTCTTGTCATTTAAAGAATATTCTAAATCTTTATTAATTTTAAGATAATCAAATATAAATTATATAAGTTAATACTTTTTTATCTTAATAATATTGAACACCATTTATAATAGATCTACCAATCAAGATGAATTTGTGGGATATATAATATGAATAATTTAAAAAAATTTGATATTTTTATAATATTACAAAAAAAATTATAATATTTAAATTTTAAACTATCAAAATATGTTTTGAATACCATGTATTTTATTATGATGAAGTATAATAAATTAAATTTAAATTTATTTATGTGTGTAGATATATATATAGATATATATATATATATATATATATATATGTGTGATTTTCTTAAGTGTATTTATATAAATTTTTTAAAAATAAAATGTGATTTTAACTAATTATTCAAATCAAATATAAGAAATATTTTAAGATATTAAAATCTTAAAATTATAAAACTTCAAAAAATAGTAGAAGATTATGTAAGATTGATATATTCTATTTATTTTATTAGTATTTTTTTATTTACTCAAAGATTCAAAATTTGTTATCAATAAGATAAAATACTTTATATATTAATTAAAAGATAAAAAAGATTTATAATTATTTATAATAAATTTGATAAAATAATAAATTTTAAATACAATCAATAAATTGATAAATAAAAAATTAACAAAATTAGAAGTAAATTTTTTTTGATAATTTTAGATAATTGAATCAATCATATTAATATTTACCAACAAAGATTATAAACAATAAACTAGAAGTTATACCAAGAAATATTTTAATCTAAAATTTAATAAAATATTATAGTATTTAATAATCATAAATTATAAATAGTTAAAATTTTTAAGAAGTTAAATTAAAAGGTTATTGTTGTGAGACACAAAACCTAATTATTTAGGTAGAAACAAACTAAAAAGTTTTTTAAGATATATTTTATAACTTAACTTAATATATAATTAATTTAAATATAAATCCTGTTTAATTTTATAATAAATAAGAAGTATACTTAAAAAATACTAGAATCATTTATTAAAATAACATTTAATATAAATTTTGTTTTTTTTCTTTAATTAGAATATCAATTCGACATATAAATTATTAAATAAAGTTTATTAATCATTTTTAAGTGGAAATTTGGATTTAGAAAATACTTTATTAAAAAATACTTAGAATAAAATCAACAAAATTATATTATATATTTTAGAATAAAAATATTTCCTAAAGTATATTTAACAATGTTCATGAAACGTATTAACATATTTATTAATAAACCTTGTTAAACATCATAGATGCAATTGAAATTACAAAGAATTTTTTTAAAATATTTTTTGTAATTTAATTACAATTCGGTTAGATCTTATCAGAATTTACAATTTTAAATATAAGATAAGAGAATATATTTTTAGAATTAGTATTTAAAATCCAAAAAAAACATATTTGTATACAGGGTCTACCATGCATTAAAATTATGATCAACTCAACTTGGTCTACAAGGAATTAGATGACACTAATATGGTTCTTGTAAGTAATACAAAAGAATTCAAGAAACTAAAATTAAGATGAACAAGTTAAAAATTATTATGCAGGCCACACATGACAAGTCTAATAATTGAGACAAAAAAATCTATTTTCTATCAAAGTTACAATATAAGATATCTTTAATTTATTCAAATTAATTAAATTTTTATCAACTAATTTATAAATCTGTATTAATAGTAAGTTTTTGTAATTCATCTAGTTGTACCAATATTTTATTACAAATTTATTATCTAAAATAAGTAAATATATAAAATTAAAATAATCTTCTATAATATTATAGAAAGATAAGGCAAGATCTAAAATGTTACTTTTAGGATTGATTAATAATCTAACACTCATTATAATATTATTAATTATAATCTTTGCTATATTGTTTTATATATTGTATATTTAGAATATGATTAGCATTTAACACATCAAAGTAACCACAAGAGCAATACCTATGTATAGTAGGATATCAAATTACCTATTATAAAAAGTAGTGCATGGACAAAATATTTGCATCTCAACACTATATATGAGCATTTTTTTCTTATATTTTTAAAAAATAAATAGACCTGTTATACATAAAGAAAAATAATGCAATTTAAAAACTAGCTAAGCTAAGTTTGTGATAGAAAATATTTTATGAAAATAGATTCTTTGATAGTGTCATCTTATAAAAATATCTTCTATCAAAGTTCAAAAAAGATCAATAATTTTTTTGAATAAGCTTAATTTTTAACTTGTTCATCTCATTTTTAATTTTTAAAATTTTTTTAACATGGAAATTTTTATTTTTTAAAAAACTCTTTTCTGAATTATTTATCTATTTATTTAATGTTGAGATAACTCACAGAGTAGTGTTGTTAGATGGATCTACTTAGAGCAAAACACAAGACAAATGACCAAGATACCATAGTTGAAAGCTACATGATTATCAATTTTCTTATTTTTTGAAATAAATTTTACAGCATTTTTTGGACATGATTTTCTTTGAAAGTAATATTCTCTTTAGTTTATCTTATTTTGTTACACATGTTTTGTTGCAACTAATAGCACTAAAACCTTCTCTGAAAACTAAATTTAAAAAGAAATTGTATCATCATTTCAGAGTAATCAAAGTCAGTTGTTAATTGGGTGGAATGTTCAAAAAATTGAGTTCCACTTATTAAGGTTTATTGCATTCAGTGCCATCCCAATTTTGAGCATGGAAAAGGATTGTTGAAGTAAATCTGTATAATCATAAAGCACTCTAAAAATAAACATTGGACAGGCATTTAGTTCCATTTTTATACAAGTGATATAAATGTATACACTTTCAGCCATTTATGTGACATGGATTAGAATGGAACTAAATGTATACAAATTGTACAAATGGCCGAAGCTGTAGTTTGATTGTACATTGAAGTGCAACACTTCTTAGAATAGGTGATGTGGTGGGATGGTACACAGGTATCTGAACTTACAGATGGTTATTGAATGTGGATGAGTTGATGGTTCTGAGGAGACATCACAGGAAGTCACAGGCAGTGAGTCTCCATGGTCCAGTTTTAAATCAAAAGAATAAATAATTATACCAGAAACAGAGAAAAATTGTTGACAATTGTGGTAAACAGCAACCCTTTTGTACTTTACAGACAGAACCAAATGTGAGACCATTGGGTAACTAAATTATTCAAAGGCCACACTTGTACCTATGGCTGGACTGCATCTTTTCCCATCTACAGGGGCAGGGAAAAAGTAATTCTGGATTGATCTAAAAGAATTTGTTTGCAGGATCTTCAAGGTTACCAAGTTTGATGGTTAAAATTTTAACTTCTGATTGAATTTAAGCTTGGAGATTTTAAATATAATGTTCAGAATTGGGAAAATATGGCAGTAAAGGTTTGTGTGTGTAAAGGTATTGATTTGATGTACATTGAGAGTGTCATCAGCAGCCATTACATGTACTTTTGTCACTGCAAGCCCTTGGTGATACCATGCCTACCTTCTCCTCTCTTCTTCATAATTGCCTTCCTGTGAGTCAGCATTAGACTGATAGTTGTGAACTTTTTTTCTTCTTCTTTTGCATACCAATCTGAACATGTGCACCATCTATGGCCTAGGCTAGAATGCATAAAGTAGTGGGGTGGAGTCTGCCATCTGGCAGTTTTGTTCTCCACTTGTTTTATTGTCTTTTTTGTTTTTTTAGTTCTTGCTCTTGCTCTCTTGGTGTTTGGTTTAACTCAAAGTAAACAGATCAATTGATATTTAGTTCAACTGAAGGTAGCCAGAGTCAAAACTGCATCCCTGTATCTTTCCCTCTTTTCTTGAAAAACAAAAATGGAAGTGAAAGAGTCAAAACCCAAAACTGACCAAGGTGGAGCCCAACATTGCCTGGGGGCGGGCTCCATGCCTAAAAGAGTGCATTCTAGCCCAAGCCCTCCACTTACTGCATCCTCTATTATTATGCAATCAGCTTCCTGTCTTGATGCATGTGTCCCTTTGTCTGAGCTTGCTTATGAGAATTATTACTGCAATTCCTGAACTTCTTAGCTTGTGCAAGCTTTCACTCTGTTAAGGAAATTCTCCAAATTACTTTCAAAATCACAAAATTTATCTCTTGTGTGAAACCTCAAACCAAAAATTAGAACTCTAAAAATGTGAAAATACAACCAGGACAAGTGGCAAGACAAAAATAAAAAATAAAATCATGCCATTTTGTAGATGTCTGTAAATTTCTTCCTGCTGTGTGGTTGATTTCATTGCTGGTGGTATTTGTAGTATGAGTAGGGTGCCAGATTGGGAGAGTGAGAGAATTCTGCATGGGAATTTATCCCTTAGCTATACAGCCCAGGCTGAATTTTATTTTCGTGCATTCAAGTATATGCGAGTGAACTCTGGTGCTCTTGCTTAGATGATTTAGCAATATCAATTTAGGTGATCCAGAGCAATGCTCTCCAGAATGTGGGCCCTGAGTATAGACCTCCTACTGCTCCTCCCTCCTCCCTCCCCCCTCCCCTCTGCTCACTGCAAATGGACAGGACATTCTGTGATTGCTGCAGATCAAAGGCAGGTGACAGAAAGTTTGTTCCCTGTCCTGGTGCATCTGTATTCAGTTGAAATAAACCAGAGTGAAGTTGTTAATCTCAAATTTAAGCAAAATGGGATTTGCTTAAATTTTGGAATGTGTTTACATCACTTCAATATGCACACAAGTTTAGGGTATTTTTCTTTAGCAGGTACTACTATGAGGCTGTGACGTTTGGGATGAGCATCTTGGATGCAACCCTGAAGGTTGGTCAGGTTCTACGGCAGGCTCCTTTTGAGTAGAACGAGTAGGACGAGTGGGGTTAGCTGAGAAGTAGCATCGATTCCAGTGACATTCCTTGCCTTACTCCGCAATCCTGTGCTGAAGAAATCGCGCCAGTGAGCGAATCTAGGCCTTATGGCGATTAAGCCAGGGGCTTGGCTATGGGTCTGGAGGAAGCTGGTTGCGATGGTCTTGCTCTCTGCAGGTGCATTTGGTCAGCAACCAGGAACCCTCGAGTGTCCGCTGGACTTCACCGTGCTGGACAAGTTCCCGACGGTGGCAGAGCAAGCTCGGGATACTGGTAGTCAATGTGTGATTCTCCTGAATGGCTTGGAGATGTTACTTGCAGCCTATCTCCGCAACACCTCTTTCTTTCAGCTGCCTCCTGAGGTTGTTCCAGCCTGTCTCCAAGGCTACAGGGCGCATCTTCTCGATCAGGGAGCCGATGCTAATGTCACCCGATGCGAAGATGAGTTACCCTCCATATTGTCTAGGGGAACAGACAATTGCCAAAGTATTCAACGATCCTCTGATTTTGCAGCAATCGCCTCCCAGTACGTTTCCTTCAGCTCGGTGCAGCAGAGATGTGCAGGAGTTCTGGAAGAAGCGAATTCTCGTCAAAACAAGGACTGCCAAGCGTGTTTCAAGCAGGTGGCGAGCTTGACGGCCGATTTGCAAGCCTTCAATCTCAGCGGTGTGCAACGAGGGTGTCAGAATTATTCTAGCATGTATGTGGCTGCCACGATCAACAGTGCAGGGCCTCTTGACCCCAACACCGCGGCGTGTATGTTCTCCATCTACCCAATTTCCAAGGGCAGTAGGAATTTGACGGGCATCTATATAGCATTGGGCACCATAGTCATCGCACTACTGAGCTTTGCGGTTGCACTGAGTTTCTACTATAAGCACCGCCGTCGCAAGCTTGCTGAGGAGAAAGCTTTGGTAAAGAGGAATATTGACCTCCTGGAAGGGTCCATGCGAACTGGGGAGGGGACCATCATGTTCACCATTGAGGAAATCAAAGCTGCCACTTGCAACTTTTCCCGGGAGATGATTCTCGGCTCTGGTGCTTATGGAAATGTGTACAAAGGGGTCTTGACAAGCGGCGTGGAAGTTGCCATAAAGGTGTGCCATATTCTTTCATCTTACAAGTTCATCTGAGCACGATTTTCTGGGAAACATGTCAAGATAACTCCAGCATCAGAATTGGTGATCTAGCTTGTGGGGTTGCTGTGGAGTAGTTCGGTTAGTGAAAGTGGTGCCATCTTTAAATTGTAGGGGCACTCCTTCTGTGTCTGTGGCTGCAGAGATTCAAGAATTGTTCACCAGCAGGGGACAAGGATTTCGTGCACGAAGTGGAGATGATCTCCAGCGTGCGCCATAGAAACCTTGTGGTGCTGCGAGGATGCTGTGTGGCGAGTAGAGGAGTGGTTGAGGGCCACCAACGCATGATCATCATGGACTACCTACCAAACGGGAGCCTTCAGGATGTCTTAAAATCCAGCAAGCCATCTTTAGATTGGCTCACACGGCAGAGAATTGCCATCGGTGTTGCTAGAGGTCTCGACTATCTGCACCATGGCGTGCAACCTGCCATTTTGCACCGGGATATCAAAAGCAGCAACATCCTGCTGGATGCTGAATACAATGCCTGTGTTGCTGACTTCGGGCTAGCGAGATTTACTCCCGAAGGTGTGACACATGTGTCCACTCGAGCTGCGGGAACATTTGGGTATGTGGCACCAGAGTACACCATGTATGGGCAGTTGACGGAGAAGAGCGATGTGTACAGCTTTGGCGTGGTATTGCTGGAGCTCATCAGTGGCCGCAAAGCGCTGAATGACGTTGGGGACTTCACCCTCATCACTGACTGGGCGTGGGCTCTGGTGAAGGCGGGGAAATGGAACGAGGTGTTGGATGCGAGGATGGGACTGCGAGGGCCGGCGGAGGACATGGAGAGGTTTGTGATGCTTGCGCTGTTGTGTGCACATCCTCTGGTAGCATGCAGGCCCAACATGACAAGCGCTTGCGAATCTTGGAGAATTGTCAGACATTGCCCAGTATCCCGGACCGGCCTATCCCATTAACGGCGCATGGAGAGAATATCAGAGGAGCAAGCGTGCAATGCGTTACTGGAAGCAGTGCAGGTACAACTCCAAAGTCAACATTATCCAGTGACGGAGGGTTTCGGTTCTTCGGTTCCAGTTTCGAAGAAGGTAGCAGTCTGGATGGTAAATGATTTTTTCAGAGTTTATACCACGTTTCAAATTATTTTGTTTGGAAAATTCTGCATCCCTCCGAATTAGGCGAGCTTTTTCCCTTCGTTGCAACTAGTTAGGACAGCTTCGCGTCTGTGAAATTTGATCACTCAATACGCACATGCCACTGCGGAGATAATGAAGTGGCTGTGAAGTCCATTCCGACAGAGCATAAAGCTGGCAACACAGTTCCCGAGCGACTTTGGAGGAACACAAAAGCAGAGCCGCTTCAGCATTCGGTAATCAAAAACTTCTCTACCTTGCATGAATGTTTTGTCCGAGGAAAATTAGATGTATAGGGTCTTCAGCAAAATCCAACCGGGTCATGTGCATTCCTATCGTCGCAGTCCATTGTCTGCTGACTTTGTAAGATTAGTTTTTTATGTAACATACTATCCTTAGCAACTTTTCTGCAGGGCAATTTAGTGACTTGGGTGTCTAGACACATTTCAAATTAGGTTATATTAAGCTTTCTAGTTGTCGCAAATTTTTCTGTCTTGGCTTAAATGGAGGGTCATCACACTATATTTTTTTCACTCTACCGTAGTCATTTGTGTGTGAGAGGTGAACAGTCATTTGTAGCCTGTTGTGAAAATGTGTCGGTTTTGAGATGTAGATTTAGGGTTTGATGGTGTTCTGGATTTCCATCCTGCGACTCCTTTTTATTCCCTGTTCCTTTCCTGTTACTCCTTCTCTTCCAAGCTCTGTAAAAGTAATCCTCATTAACACGTCCTTCTCCCTGCCCATCCGTGAATGCTTCAGTATGGCCATGCAGACGATTCTCGAGCCAATTTTTCATGGCTTTTGTAGTTGAA